>MU736587.1:98218-126783 GCA_026770625.1 Nicotiana glauca | reverse complement strand
CGGGTTTGAGCTGGTTGAGGATTTTGCTATTGTAGCCGAGCAAGGTGACCGCTAGCGTTCGCGGCACCAGATTTCTTCGTTAGAATCTAAATTTTTAATTCATGTATTATAGGCCTTGTAGTTGACTTAAAAATCCTTCTAGATGCTCGTGACTTGTGACACCCCGATCGGGCTGTATCGGGATAGTTCCCTGTTTTATTATTTTTCTTCCACACATATGATAATTTTATTAATGTTTTAGACTTATTTATGCTAAGTAAGTATTAAAGAGGTATTGATGTCTGTTGGATGGCCTTGTCTTCACGAGAGGCGTCATTACGACCTGTCACGACCCAATTTCCAAACCCGGTCGTGATGGCGCCTCTCGTGAAGACAAGCCAGCCAACTAACCCAAATCGTCTATTTAATAGTCATTAAACATAATGAATAGAAAATACCACTTAATGGCATTAAAAACTATCAATTACAACCCAACACAACCCGACCAGGGCGTCACAAGTCACGAACATCTAAAAAAAACTGAACACCACTACAGGACCAATAGTATATATAAAATAAAAAGTGGAATTCAAAAGATGAAGTCCGGTGCCACGAACGCTAGCAGTCACCTTGCTATGCTATAATGGTAATACCTTCGATCAGCTAATAACCCGTTACCGGGTGAACAATACCTGCAACTGCACGCGGGGTGCAGGGAGTAAAGTGAGTAATCCAACTCAGTGTGTAATAAGAGAAAATAACAACTGAGTAGTAAGAAATCACGTAAAGCAACCAACATGCTGTATAGAAGCCGGGTATAATTTTCTAAGAAAGATAGTGAAATATGTGATATCTTTAGAAATGCCTTGGCTCAGTTCAAATCTCTTTTGAAAACGGTCTTTTCAATAATTACAAAAATGATTTTAAACAGTTAGTGCTGATAGGCACAGAAAATCCGCCCCTCGGGCATAAATACTACAGTATAACAGCTAAGAAGGCAAATAAGTATACAAGATGAGCACGTAAAAGTTCGCCCCTCGGGCACAACTCAAATCAGTAACAGCCCCTCGGGCTCAATATCAAATGCTCAGAATGGTATCAGCCCCTCGGGCACAGTGTTGCATCACTCAGATCAGTATCAGTCCCTCGGGCTCAGTATCAGTTACACAGTACAACATCAGCCCCTCGGGCTCAGTATCAGTCACACAGTACAACATCAGCCCCTCGGTCTCACTCTCACTCATATGGGTACCCACGCTCACTGTGGGTGTGCAGACTCCGGAGGGGCTCTTACAGCCCAAGCACTATCAATAAGGCCTGAAATACTGAACAATATCAATGCGAGGCCTGAAAGCCTGCTCATAATACACTCGAGGCCTGAAAGCCTCCTCACCAATCACTCGAGGCCTGAAAGCCTCCTCACATCACTCATCAGATCCTCAATCAGGGCCCTCGTCCTCAATCAGTCCAAAATAGTCATAAGCCCCTCGGGCATTAGTAAAACAAAAATGCTCAGCTCAAATAATAGTTCAAATATCAATTAAAACTCAAGGTTGAGTAAAAATATAGCTGAGTTCATGAAATAATGTAATTCAAATGGACTGCGTTCAAATAATATTTCAAATAGTGAGGAAAACAGTGATGATAGCTCGCAAGAAGTTAAAACAGTTGGCAATAAGCCCCAAATATGGCAATAAGCCCAAGTCATAGTCAAATACGCGATAAAATCAACAACCGGGACAGACCAAGTCGCAATCCTCAACGGTGCTCTACCCCACGCTCGCTATCCGGCATGCAAGTCACCTCAATATAGCACTACGGTGTGCAAATTCGGGATTTCAAACCCTCAGGATATCATTTACAATCATTACTCACCTCGAACCGGTGAAATCTCTCGCCCGCGATGCCTTGCCCCTCAAATTGGCCTCCACACGCGTCGAATATTAACAAATTCCTCGTCTCTCCACGAGTCCATACATCCAAGAACTCTCAAATCCGAGCTCAAATGACCTGGTGAAGACTCTCAAAACCCTCTTCAAAATCGCCCAAAAATCGCCTTAGTCCAAAGTCCAAAATGTTTGCTCTCTCAAAATTCGCGAAGAAGACTTAACTTATTATTCTGCCTAGATTTTTGCTTCTGCGGTTCGAACACCGCACCCGCGGTTACCACTTTTGCGCCCAATCCACTGCTTCTGCGGTTCAACTTAAAAGATACAAGACCACTTCTGCGGCAAAGTATCCGCTCTACGGACACGCTTCAGCGGCCAGGGTTCCGCTTCTGCGGAACCTGCCCTGAGCACCATTTCTACTTCTGCGCTCCCATTGACCGCTTCTGTGAGACCACACCTGCGGTCTCAAAATCGTAGGTGCAAAAATACCAGAACCTGCAACCTTAGACATGCAACAAACTTCAAAACTCTCCATTTAACCACCCGAATTCACCTCGAGGCTCCCGGGACCTCAACCAAAAGCACAAATATGGTCTATTACCTTATTCAAACTTGCTCAAACCATCAAAACACTATCGTTAACATCAAAATCATCAAATTTCACCAAATCAAAGCCTAAGTTCTTCAAGAACTTCCGAAATGCACTTTCGATCAAAAACCCGACCAAACGATGTCCGAGTGACCTGAAAATTTACATACATATCCAAAATCACCCAACGAAGCTACAGCAGCTCTCAGAATTCTATTCCGACCCTCGGATCAAAATCTCACCCATCAACCGGAATTCGCCAAAATTCTAACTTCGCCAATTCAAGCCTAATTCTACACAGGACCTCCAAAATCAATTCTGATCGCACTCCTAAGCCTTAAATCATCCCCCGAAACTAACTGAATCATCGGAAATCCATTCCGAGCCCTCTAACTCACAAGTCAACTTCCGGTTGACTTTTCCAAACTAACATTCTCTTAAAGAGACCAAGTGTCTCATTTTTCACCAATACTAATCCAATTCAACTCTAACACACCATATACTGATAATGAAACATGAAGAATCATAAACCGGGAAAAAATGGAGCAGTAACCCATGAGACGACGGGTCGGGTCGTCACACGACCGGGTTTGGGAGTTGGGTCGTGACACCAATTGACTTGATATCTTGCTTGTTACCCTTTTGATAAGCATATATAAATATAATTTTTTTGTCCCTAAAATTTAATTTATTTTTATACTTTTATCGTCTTACTTGGAACTCTTTTTTCATTTAAATCTTTCAATAATATTTTGAGTATTATTTAATTATTTAATATACTTATACTTAATTAATTCAAAGTATAAATATTCTCACACTATCTATATTTTCCTCTTTATACATCCTCTTCCCTACTATGAATTTTTAATTAGTTTTTACATTAATATTTTACCAATAAACAAAATATACAATATCATATTTTATTTTAAGTTATAACTTTGAATTAGTTTAAAATATTAATAGATAAGTTTTCTATTATTATATTTTAAATCAATTGACTTTTCTTATAATTATTTTTTGTATCACGTGTGATTAAATTTTCTTTCTCTTTTAATGTTAGGAAACAAATTAGACTTTAATTTTCGTTTATAAAATTACCCACATGAGATATTTATTTTGTATTTCCTTAGTTTTAATTTGTTATCCAATTTTTGGTTTTTTATTTAGTAAAACTTTAATTTTGTAGTTCTATCCATAGTTCGAGCATTTTCACCATAATTTTAATCTAAATCTCAAATTCGAACCATCTTTCACTTCTATTTCTAATATTAAATATTTTTAAATTTTTGATAATTGCTAATAAGTTACCTAATATATAGTATTTTATTTTATTTATGTGGATTTCATTAACATGTCTCTTTATTTAATATTATAATCTATTTATATCCTTTAATATTATAATATAAATCGATGAATGATTTTTAATCTTGAAAAAAATATTTATTTTATTTAAAATTAAAATACATAAAATTACTAAATTGTTTATATTTATTAATAATATTTTTAATCATTATATATTTACTTTATTTCTTTTTTTAAACTAATTCTTAGTATAAATAACCTCGCATTATCTTTAAGTTGTTAATATTTTAATTTTTTAATTTTTTTTTTAATCTATTAAAGTTCAGTTATGTGGCTTTATCCACATCATGACATGTTTTAATCATAAAATAAAATAACAAACTGAATATTTTGTATTTGAATCGATCTAGAATCTAAAATTTTGCCGAAATTACGTCCTTATAAGTGTAAATAGTTCTAAGGTTATTTGAGTTATTTTAACAGAAAAAGTGCTTATTATCAAATATTGCCGCAGCTTATTATCTATTTCAACGCTTGTATTCAAATACGTAACTGCTTATTTATTAAATCAGCTTCAGCAATTCAAAGTGCTTTTGGGCACTTCAGAATATTTTTCAGCACCTAATACTTATCAACTTACCTTTATGTTGTTTTTAATACAAAAAAGTATTTCGATTGGATTTTGGAAAAAGAAATTCTTAAAACAGATACGTATGTCCCACTTTTTGAAAAACTCTCCCTATAATTTCAAATCTAAACGGGGCATGACGTTCCAATTGAGTTATAGGTTTACAAAGAAAGATCTTCTCATATTTTCAAACCTTCAAACAAATTAAATAATCCCTCCAAAATAGGTAAATATCGTTTCAGGGTCGTATAGTAATATTACTAAAACACTATACATGATAACAACAATGATTGATGATATTTATCTATATATATACTATAAGAGTAGTTTGCATTGAGGTTAAATAAGTGGCAAGCTAATAAAAAATTAATTGATAATTTTGAAATAATATTTTATTCCTATCTATATCTTCTCTACCAACTTCCTCACAAGATGAATGGCTTCTATAATCGATCGCCCTGACATGAATGTGAATTGATTCTCCGAAATAGACACACTCATTCTCACTTGATTTTGGTTGACCTTTCACTGCTCTCCTCTTCCTTACTTTCTTAATCTCCAAGTCCATTACCAAGAGTTTATGTTGTGTCGAAAGCCACTCACTCGGTAAAATCTTGTAATCAGTGCATAGACCTCTATCACTCTTCCTGCAGAGAAGATAATCAATCTAAGTTTTGGTCACCGTACTCCGGAACGTGACCAAGCGGTCCTTCTTTTTTCTAAAAACACGAGTTAGCTACTGTGAGCATGTGATTTTTGCCTTGCTTGAATTATTCCTAAAGAATTCATAAAATTAGGATTTTTCTTTTTATTATTTGAATTTTAGGGAATTAATTTGGTGTTTGTTTGTATTTTTGTGTGCATTGTTAATTGATAAAAGTCATAAAAATACAAAATAACATACTTGCATTTAGGAACTCATTTTAATATTTTTGTTAGTTAACTAACGTTACAAAAATAGAAGAAAATAATAAAAATAGTCCTTTTTATATTTTTACTTTTAATTTTGATTTTTTCTTAGTTTTCTTTTAAATTAGGATGTAGTTAATTTTAAAATTTAATTAGTTTAATCTTAGAGTTAAATCAAGTCTTTTAATTAACTTTGTATTTTTCTACAAAAAAAAATGAACGAAAATTAAAGAGGAGAAATTAAAAGACAATAATTGGTTTAGTGAAATACTCAATTTTTTGGACCAATTACCCTAAACCCGTTCAAACACCTCCAAATATTGGCCCAAACCCTCCAAAACCCGGTCTCAATCCAGCCCAAATCCAAATCCTACCTGGTCCAGTTCCGTAAGCCCCAAACGACGTCGTTTTCCATTACAATCAATCCTGACCGTCTAGGTTTTTTGATCTAACGGTGAGAAATTGATGCCTTTTCGATATATAATTGTCCGAATTCGCCCCCTACCCCCTCATTCATCGTCTCTAACACCTTAATAACAGACCACCGCCCTCCGCCGCCGGCCGGAAATTGCCTCTGCAGGCAGCCGGTCTCCAAATAACCCAAAAAATACACCTTGGATCCCTCTCATTCTCCTCTTTCAAAAACTCCAAACCCCGTCCCTCAAATCTTAGCTAAGCTCTTGGAATCTCAAATCGAAAATCTCGGCCAAAATCCTAACTCGTCCAAACCTCGCCAAATTAACACCCTATGATCTCCTCGACCTCCTTTTTCCCAAATCCCAAATCAAAATCCTTCAAATCCAGCCGTAACCCCCCGAATTTTAGATCTAGGGTTTGGTTTGTGACTGGTTCGAGTTTCAAAAGAGGGTTAGTGTTCAAATTGGTTCCAAAATAATGCTATGTGTTTGTTCTTAGCAAGAACAAGCATATAACATCATTTAAGAATCAAGTTCAAAGACAGTCAAGTTCTACTTTAAATCCGCGTAAGTTTTTCTTCTTGCATTCTTTACTGTTTTTCTTAGCTTTTGGCTCAGTTCTTATTGATTTTTCTCCGGTATATAATTTAGGAAGTTTTAGTAGAATTAATCCTGTCCTGTTTCTTGTTTGTTCTAGGATTTGATTTTTAGTTTGATTAATCAGTATTTTGCCTGTTCTTCAATTTTGTTTGTTAGTTTTTTTTAGAGTTTTAGTTTCTGATTTCCTATCTTCTTCTGTTTACATTAACTCTATGTGATTTCAATTGTTCTTAATTTGGCTTGATTGATATTAGAACTAATTTTGTTCAGGTTCAATTCTATAGTTAGTTTGGATTTTTGATACTCTTAGTTCAATTTTAGGTCTTCTTTTAGTATAATTGGAATTATTTGGATATATCTGATTAATCCAGCATTTGTTTTGTTTAACCATGGTCAGTCTTGACCAAGGTAATAGGTCCAGGGTTAGTTTGATATAGGTTAGTAATTTCAGAAATAGTTCAAGGGTATTTTAGGTATTTTAAAGTAGAGAATCTTGTAGTAACTGAAAATAGAATTCCCTAGAAACTTCTAGATAGGGTTATAATTTGAATTTCAGAAGTTTAGTAATATAACTTGGAAAACAAGCCAAAATTTTAGGGTCTAAATAGTTAAAAAACTGAAATAAAAGAGGGACCTAGGGGTGTAAAGGAAAAATCTATATGTGCCTTAGCTTTGCCTATAAAAAGGGCGTCACTTACCTTGCAAGAAAAAAGTTTCGGAGATTCAAAAATTTTAAATTCAAATTTCAAAAGCTTTGAGAATTAGAGATAGATCTGAAATCCCCATTCAAAACAAAAAAAAAAACAAAAAAAAGATTGTCTTAAACCTTGAAAGATGAGAGCTAGTACTGAAAATCAACTGAAATCCTATTGAATCTGAGAGTTTTCGAGCTTTTATAGTTCAAATCCTAGATCTTCAAGCACTGAAAGATCTGAAGTTCCAGTAGTTAAAGATTTCAGAGGTTCTGGTATTTATTTCAAGTGCAAATTGGGTCATTCTAGTTTGGTTTAAGTGTTTGTTGTTGCTGATTTGTGTGAAATTACTTCCTGGACTGCTTGGACACCATTTCCTGGGTTTTGAATTTGATTTTAAGTTGTTGTTGACCTTCAGCTTACTGCTGCTGACTCTTCTCCTTTCTTACATTTCCTTATATCTCCACGTATTCTCTTAGATCATAGTTGAGGATCAGTTGCTAAGCATGTAATGGATTTGAAATGGATCGAATGAAGAATGCTTCAAATTGATTTTCCTGCTATTACTATAGTTTATAGCTCATACTTAGCATTATAATAGTCAGTATTTGGACTTCCTCTTCCTGAAACTTGTATGTTTTTTATATATTGATAAATTGGACTGCTGAACTATCTCATATCCTGTCCATTCGTTTAAGATCTAGTAGTGTAAAATGAGTTCGCAATTCATGTTTAGCTTAAATGTTAACAAACTATATTGTTGAACTATATCTCAGATATCCTCTAGGTCTATTATCATGTTTCAATCGTTAATTTGGTATATGGTGTGAACCAGATAGTAACTGTAGGATTTCGTTACTTTGATTCCATGTTTCAGAACCTAGTTCCCTCATAGCTCAAATTTGAGGTCATTCGATTAGAATTTTAAAATCATTTCTGCACTCTCTCAATTTAAACACGTAGATCACTGCTATTTCTCTGATAGTTGCATATGAAAACTGAATTTTCAAAATTTGGCACATAAGTAGAATTAATGTTAATCCATGCCAAAAGTTTCTCTTGTCTTGGTACAAGTTAGTTAGCATTGTTGTTTGATTATTTGAACTTTAAGAATTGGGCCTAACATAGGCCCAGTTGCCTAACAAACAGTCCTAAAGGCTTTCTGCCTATGGAGTAATTTTAGACTTACTGGTTTTAATAATTAGGAGTTTAGGCATTGGGCCTTTCAATTTAAGCGGCAGGCCTTAATAGATAATACTAGTCCACCTTCAGGATATCATTTAAAAATAATTTGAGGCGTTCCATGCTAAACAAAATTCATAAACTGCATGGCCCTCTTTAATTACTTCTATAAAAAATAATATTTAGAGATCGGGTAAGCCATTTAGTAAATTTCCATGGCTTCTCGCAAAGATATCAACACGCTAGTTGCTTTGGGCCCGTTATTTAATAATATTACCTTCTTAAACTTGGGTGTACATTTTATGTGACCCAAATCCAAATCCCAAAATATTGAATAAAATGTGTCGAGGATCCGGATGCATTTCATGTGAGGTGATCCAAAAATACGTTTTAAACGACGTTCAATTTCCTAAAAATTAATTAAAAGCGGTAAATAATTTTAAAATTGCACTATAGGATGATATGTATTAAATAAGACTTGTGGCCAATTATAATAGTTTAAGCAACCGTGCTAGAACCACGGGATCCGGGGGTGCCTAACACCTTCCCTCGGGTCAACAGAATTCCTTATTCAAAATTTCTGGTTCGCAGACTCCATTCGGGAAGTCGAAATTTTCCTCGATTTGGGATTCAATATAAACTAGTTACCTGGGACACCAAAATCCAAACATATCCCTAGGGGTGACTCTAATTAAATAAATAATCCCATTTTGGATAATGTCACTTTAAATGGAAAACTCCCTTATACACTATCCTTCGGGGTAGGTGTGTAAAAAAGGAGGTGTGACAGCTCTGGCAACTCTGCTGGGATACGAACCTAGAACTTCGGTTCAGGGTTTAAGAATTCAAGCTTAGAATAGCTGTTATATTTGGCTTTATCTGATTTTCCTACATGTTTCATGCTATATGTGCTAAATGTTTTACCGCTTTGATATTTGCTGAATTGTATATATAAACCGCTACAAATCCCTTCCTTTCTCTGAGTTTTCTACATCATGGAGAAGGGTGCACTTCGTGTAGCTTCTCTTCTGTTTAGAGTCTTTTCCCATTTAGAACAAGGTTCGGATAAGTTTCTAAGCCGACGGAGCTTCTGTATCCCCAGTATGCTGCCTCCCCCTCAGCTCGAGCTGTCCGTTCGGGTAAGCCAGGTCTAGAACAATAAACCCTGGGCTGAAACCTAGTATAATGAAGCTTCATGTCGGATCCCTAGTAGGAACATTTATTTGCATTATGTGCATTTGACTTAGGGGACTCAACACAGGGGTTGGGTCCATCTAGGACAGATGACCTGAAATGAAAAGACCATCATGATGCATCTGACGTGCTACTTGTGCATTTATTTGCTCGGCTTTGCATGTTGACCGGCTTGTAAATAATGGGGGAGAGTTGAAAGCAAATAGCAGTGCAAGGGTTAAATGAGGGTAACCACTTGTTTTGGAAAAACCAATATCCAAATAGTACCGAAACTCTGCCGAATTTTTAAGAAAAAGAAAAAGAGAAAAAATTTTGTTCTTAAAAAAAATAGTTGGTTTTGACAAATGTTTTGCCCGAACTACGCCAGTTTGATTCTCACTGGATGTAAGATACATAGGCAACCCCCATCGGGTCCAATTTCCCTTTTGCAAAAATAGCCAAAAATACAAAAAAAATTTAAAATAAGTCGGGTGATGCCATTCTTGTTAAAATAAGTCGAATGTCCCCAAAAGGGCGCCGGAAGGCTATTTTTGCAAGAACAGCCACCCTGAGTCATTTTAAACGGTTAGCGGGCACAACCTTAAAATTTTCTTCCTCGAAGTGCTAAAAGGCCATCTCCACAAAACCACGTCTTTGTATTTCTTAAAATAAAAGTTTTGAAAAATAGTCGCTTTTTCTTTTTGGGTCAAAATAAAGCCTTGAGTCATCTTAAATAAATGTGCAGGATGAGTACAGTTGACATTGAATCCTTCTCAGTCTTGAGTGAGATCCCTTTGAAGCTCCCTATATGGTGGAATGACTTAGGAAAGGGTAGCAAAGAAACAATGGGAAAGATTCTGGGTGGCCTAGTCAGATTATTGAACATTAAGCCAAGACCAGATATTATTGAAGCACTGATACCTTTCTAGGACCCAACTCGCAACATGTTCAGGTTCTCGGACTTCGAGCTTACATCGACATTAGAAGAGATTGCAGGGTATGCAGGACTTAACGGAAACCTCAGGGGTTGGTATCCATTGGCACCGAGACCGGTAGCTCTACACAGATTTCTGGACTTATTGAGTATCATCCGGGATGTTCAGGATAAGCATCTATCAGAAGGTTATTGCACTCTTCATTTCTTGTACCACCGCTATGGGAGCCCGAAAGGTTTTGAGGAGCCCAACACTGGTTTAACACACGCTGGAAACAAAGATAAGTGGGAGGCACGCATGGGTTTAGCCTTCATGGTAGCTTTCTTGGGAGTCGTGATCTGTCCCCGAAAAAATGGTCACATAGATATCGGCCTCGTAGGAATGATAGATGTGGCTATAAAGAAAACTAACAGCACGGTGGTTCCATTTATCGTGGCAGAAATTTATCGAGCTTTGACCAAATGTTGAGAAGGGGGTAAATTCTTTCAGGGTTGCAATTTATTGTTACAGCTATGGATACAAGAGCATCTTTGTCACCAGACTGGGTACATGAACTATGGTTTGACCGGGTTTAGCTGTATTAATGAATTTAAAACCCGAGTACTCAATGCCTTGAGGGTACCGAGGCTTGGATATCATGTTTGAGATCTCTGACTGCTGACAAAATTGAGTGGAATTTCGGGTGGCTTCCCATTACTGAGGCAGTATACACATCAGCTGAATTACCCTATATTCTTTTGATGGGCATTCGGAGTATCCAACCCTATGCTCCCTACCGGGTCTTGCAGCAACTGGGAAGATTCCAAACCGTCTACGGTGATGAAGATCTGAGGAAACAAGTCATCGAACTAGGCCAGAAAGCTGCATTTTCAGAGGGGAAAATTCGCCAGATATGGAATGAATATAGGTATCTTGAGCCTAAAACCATAGTGCGGGATCAGGCTAAAGACAAAGTGGACCCTAAATACTTGGTCTGGTTTAGCAAAAGATTTCAAATTCCTGAGAGACCCGCCAAAAGGCCACATGTACAACAATTTACTGACGAGGCCCAGGTACAATGGGATTGGCTAGCCAAAGTGAATGAATACAGGGCCCGAATAGGAGCATTTGAAAAATAGATCTTCGATTTGAAAACAGCTTGCAAGCCACAGCCGATGAAGGTGACAAAAAGAAACTGACCCAAGAGAATGAGGCTCTTAAGTCTCAAATCCAAAAAATGAAAATAGCTGCTAAAAATCAAGAAAGAAGTCGGTCCGATGAGAGATTGATAAAAGGGCTGAAGAAGCAAGTCTTACAGTGCCAGGAAGAGTTGGAGAAATCTGAAGGGAATATGGAAAAACTTCGGGCGCAGTGAGAAAAGAATACAGAGGAAAGGACCCAATTTTTGCAACAAATGATAAGAAATTATGAGGGAACTATTTCTAATCTAAAAAGAAAAGTGAATACCTTTGAAGACAAGGCAGCCCAACGGGACAAGGAATTTCAGGCTGAGAGGGAACAGTGCTATAGGCTAATGGCCAAGATGGAGAAAGAAATAAGGCTATTGCAAGACCATCACTTCCACGACTCTCAGATGTTAGAGGCCCGCAACCAACAGATAAGCCGACTACTTCAGGAAAAGGGCCGAATCAGAGAAAGAACTAGAGGCATTGCGGATTATATTGTCATGATACTTCAGGAAGGCGAAAGAATGAGTCGCACTACCTTCTTTGCTATAGTGATGATTTTTGTTCGGCAAGTTATGAATGATTTGGAGCAGTTGCAAGGGGGTCTTGCATGTAGGCCCGTGGCGATGCCGAATGACGCCCCGCAGGCCCCAGGATTTGAAACTTTAATGTATTCCTAGTTATCGAGTCTGTATTTTGTTATTTTGAGTCTGTTTTGTAATTTTCCCTTTTAAGAAAACCAAATAGTATAGTACCTTTGTAATCAAAGTTTTATTAATGAAAATTGAAAATCCCAAAAATGTTTCTTTATTTTTCTGCACTTATTTGCAAGAATTACGCTTGGTCTGATTCATGCGGGGTCATGATACATCGGCAATCTCCATAAGGTTTGACCGTAACCCTAAGAAAAAAAAAGAAAATACGGGGGAAGGGAATAAAAGGAAAAACAAGTGTGGAAAAGAAACACAAAAAGAGAAAGGAAAATGGAAAGGAAAGAAAATAAAAATGAGAGAAAACCAGAAAAGCAAAAGAGAAGCAAGGAAAAAACAAATAAAAAAAAAGAAACATGAAGAAAAGCCGGGATGACGCATGCAGCCATTGCAAACATGTAGACACTCATTTAACTGTATAGGTGTATCACACCCCAATATGCGATTACCTATCTATTACTTGTCTTAAACTGATCGTTTGTTGTTGCCAATTCCAGCTTAGGTTTTTAGAAACGGTGGTTGGTTTTTGGTAAATTGGCATCGCATCAGTACTTTACCAGATCAAAAGGAAATATAGAAATGTTGTCTGAAATGACTTTTCCACTAGTTCTGATCACCGAAGACAGCCCTATCTCAGGGATCCCGGCCTCTGAGTCTGCTACAGCTGAAGAAAATCGGATATTACGTCTCCGAGTTATGGAGATGTGGAATACATGGACTAATGGCAGATAGCCTCCAAATGCTATCCCCGGCTTTCTTGAGTTGTTCCCGAGATCCGGGGGTACTTCTAACATCCCCATCAGTCATCCGAATACCCCATTGGGACAACCAACCATGTCTTCTCACTTTGTAGGAACACCTTCTGAGGTACACCCCCAGTTGTTCACATCAGGAGTATCCCCCAATATTTTCACCGCTCCACCATGCTTCGCCACCATACAGCCTTCACTACCAAGGACTGCTATTGATCATTCGGCCTTCATTTTCCAAAATCTTATTTTTCAAGCGGATCCTCCTCAATATCCCGCATACACTTACTCCCAACCACCCCCGTTTGAGCTTACACCTGGACAAGATAAAAATCCTAAAGTGCCTGAGCAGGATGAGATGGCAAAAAGGATGAGGAGTTTAGAACAGAGTCTAAAAAATATGCAAGGTTTAAGCGGGCAAAAAAGTGTTGCCTATACTGATTTGTGCATGTTCCCTCACGTGCACCTGCCCATGGGATTCAAAATGCCGAAGCTTGATAAATATGATGGGCACGGCGATCCCATTGCTCACCTTAAAAAGTATTGCAACCCATTGCGCGGGGCTGGCGGAAAAGAGGAGTTATTAATGGCTTACTTTGGAGAAAGTTCGGTAGGCATAGCTTCGGAATGGTATATGGATCAGGACATATCTCGATGTCACATTTGGGACGATCTCGATAGAGATTTTGTTCGACAATTTCAGTATAACATAGACACTGCGCCAAATAGGAACTTCTTGGCGAATCTAAAGAAGAAATCCTCAGAAAGTTTTCGGGAATATGCAATTAAGTGGCGCGAGCAAGCATCGAGGGTAAAACCTCCCATGGATGAAGTGGAGATGGTCACCGTATTTCTTCAGGCCCAGGAAGCCGATTACTTCCAGAACATGATGTCAGCTATGGCAAACATTTTGTAGAGGCAATTAAGATCGGCGAGATGGTAGAGAATGGATTGAAAATGGGTATAATCTTCAGTTAGTCAGCCATCAGAGCAACCTCCCAAGCCATTCAAGGCGGGTCTGGAGGAATGGCTAAAGGAAAGAAGAAAGAAGAAACGTCTATGGCAGCATCAGGGGCAAGTAGGCATCGCGCTCCCAGACCCATGTTTTCTGAAAGAACCCCTCAACATTACTACCCTCATCATGACATGGCTTATGCTCCTCCACCTTATGCGGTCATGAACGCTCAACCCTTTGCCCAGCCGCAGCCACTTGGCAATAGAAATCAAGCTCCATTCCCAAGAAATCATCCTCCCCACCAGAACCACTATAATCCTCGACCTCCCAGAATAACTTCTGTCCTCGGGAACCACCCAGGAGACCAAATTTTACACCAATCGGTGAACCCTACTCTAGTATGTCCCCGAAGCTTGTTCAAATAAATTTGCTGCAGCCCATACCTCCAAACATGCAAAACCCAGAATCACCCTCCTATCAGCGAGGCGTCGGAAGTGCTTATCACTCAGGAGCTGAAGGGCATGATATAGAAAATTGTTGGACGTTGAAAAGAGTCGTGGAAGACTTCGTAGAGCAGGGGAAGATAGTTCTGAGCGACATGAAGGTCCCAAATATGACCAATAATCCTTTGCCAGTCCACAATAATGGGCCTCTGATTGGGATGATCTATGAGGATAAAGAGTTTGATCCGGCATTAAATGCCATCATTGCTATTGCTGACGCAGAAAGAAAGCCAAAGGTGGCCCCAAAGCAAGAACAAGGGGAGAAGAAAAACAAAGTCACTAAGACTGAGCTAGAAAAGAAAGCTGAAACCAGAACAGAAGAGATACCTCCCAAAGATGGAATTCTCTATGTCCTGCGAGGCCGTCAAGAAAAGAAGCTGATTATGAGCCCTCCAAAGAAATTGGAAGTGAAAAAGGGAACATAAGTATACGTACCCAAGCAATCCTATGTGGTGCGAGGGACTGTGATGACCCGACCCGTCGTCTTATGTGTTACTACTCCGTTTTCCCCTTATTGTGTTGCTTCATGTTTCTATATCAGTATTAGAGTCGATCGGGTGTAATCGAAGTGGTTTTGGTTGAAAATAAAGCACATAGCCTCTTAGAAGGAAGCTTGTTTTAGAAAGGTCAACCGGGAGTTGACTATGTGGTTAGAGGGCTCGGATGTGAATTCTGGTGGTTCGGTTAGCTTTGGGGGATGATTTGTGACTTAGGAGTGCGATCAGAATTGAATTTGGAGGTCCGGTGTAGAATTAGGCTTGAATTGGCGAAGTTTGAATTTTAGCGGATTCCGGTTGATAGGTGAGATTTTGATCCGAGGGTCGGAATGGAATTCTGAGTGTTTCAGTAGCTTCGTTAGGTGATTTTGGATATGTCTGCAAAGTTTCAGTTCATTCGGACGTCGTTTGGTCGGGTTTTTGATCGAATATGAGTTTCGAAAGTTTTAAGAAAATTTAAGCTTGAATCCATGGTAATTTGATGATTCTTGTGTTGTTGTATGCGTTTTTATGATTGGAACAAGTTCGTATGATGTTTCGGGGTATGTTGGTTGAGGTCCAGGGGGCCTCGAGATGGATTCAGGTGGTCAAACGGACCAAGTTTGGTTACTTGAAGTTGCAGAATTGCAGCAGAATTTCCTTCTACGCGTTCGCGTGAGGTAGGATGCGAACGCGTAGAGTAACCTGGAGAGGGCCTGGATTTAGTCATCGCGTTCGCGTGGGGTCTGGCTCGCGCTCGCATAGGTGGAAGTCAGGAAGCATCGCGATCGCGTGGAGCTGTATCGCGTTCGCGAATTGTAAGGACTGTTGAGCATCGCGATCGCGTCAGTGGGGGACGCGTTCGCATAGAGCATTTTTGAAACTTATAAATTTTGGCCTTCGCATTCGCGTGGCATGGGTCGCGAACGCGATGAAGAAATGGACTGGGCGGACAGAAGGGTTTAATAACATTTTCTCCGCGAGTTAAAGTCATTTTTACCATTGTTGAGCATATTTGGGAGCTTTTGACGAGGGATTAAGAGGATTTCGACTAGGATTCGATTGGAGGTAAGTTTTATGAGCTAATTACGTGACTTTATTGAAGATTTATCATTGAAATCTCTGAAAATTGGGTGAAAATTGGAGAAGTTAGGGTTTGGTTTTTAGTATTGAAAAATTGGAATTTGAAGGGGCTATTGGACTTCGATTTTGATAAATTTTATATGTACGGACTCGTGGTGAGACGAGGATTCCGAAAATGTAAGTTTCGTAATTTTTTGAGAAGCGGGCCCGGGGATCGGGTTTTGCTAGTTTTGAGATTTTTGTTATATTTCAATTGTTTTCGATTGCGTGTTGTCCCATTAGCATATTATGATATATTTGTACTGATTTTGGTTAGATTTGACGCGCGTGGAGGCCAATTTGAGGGGCAAAGGCATCGCAAGCGAGGAATTTCACCGGTTCGAGGTGAGTAATACTTGTGAATGATATCCTGAGGGTTTGAAACCCCGGATTTGCACATCTTAGTGCTGTATTGTAGTGACTTGCACGCTAGACCTAAGCGATGGGGTAGAGCACCATTGGGAATGGTGACTTGGTCCATCCCGGTTGTTGGTTTTACCGCGAAATTGTAAATGATTTGTTGTTATCATTATGACTTGGGCTCATTGCCATACTTGAGGCTTATTGTTGATTATTTGAACTCTTTATGAACTATCATCACTGTTTTTCCTCACTAAATGAAATATTATTTGAACTCAGTCCATATGATTTACACTGTTTTCATGAACTCAGCTATATTTTACTCAAACTTGGAGTTTTAACAGATATCTGAACTATTATTTGAGCTGAGTATTATTATTTTACTGATGCCCGAGGGGCTTTTGACTATTTTGGACTGATTGAGGCCGAGGGCCATATGTGAGGGCATGAAGAGTGATGTAAGGAGGCTTTCAGGCCTCGAGTGCTATGTAAGGAGGCTTTCAGGCCTCGAGTGTTATGTGTGCATATGCATATACATACATGGATCGGACTGCACGCCGCAGTATTATATTGCATGGATCGGACTGCACACCGCAGTAGTATATTATATGGATCGGACTGCACGCCGCAGTAGTATATTATATGGATCAGACTGCACGCCGCAGTGATATGTTTTGTGGATCGGACTGCACGCCGCAGTATTATTGCGATTGGGCTGTAGGAGCCCCTCCGGAGTCTGTACACACCCCCAGTAAGCGCAGGGTACCCATGGATCAGGCTACGCGCCGTAGCCATCATGTGCATTGCATTGCATTCATGCATTCATTCCTGTTTGTACTACGTGGCATGATTTTTAGCCCTCACACATCATTGGCATACATGCTATTACTTGCCTTGTTGACCAGATACTCTGGTGTTACGTGTTAAGGAGTGCTGAGCCCGATAGGATGATATTGCACTTGGTAAGTTGGGAGTGAGCCCGAGAGGGTGAGGTTGTACTTTGTGAGTTGGGAGTGAGCCCGCGGGGCTGATACTGCACTGAGAGGTTGATACTGAGCCCGAGGGGCAGATTTCTAATTATTTCCTGCTTGTTGAAATTATTTTTTGCAAATGTTGAAAAGGCATATTTTCAAAAGAAATTTTTAACTGAGCTTGAGATTTTCTAAAGGATTTTCTCGGTGTTACGGTTTTACTATCTTTCTCAAAGGGTTGTACTGTTTGTTATAGCATTTTGGAGTGCTCATACGTGTTTTCTTATCGCTCAGATATTATTTGCTCTTATTACCACTGAGTTGGAAGTACTCACTTTACTCCCTGCACCTCGCGTGCAGTTGCAGGTACTATTCAACCAGTAGCGGGTCAGTAGCGAATTGAAGGTATTGCTATCGTAGCTAAGCAAGGTGACCGCCGTCGTTCACGGCACCGAGATTCTTCTTCTTCTTGTTTTCCAGATTTTACTCTATGTATTATAGACTTTAATGAAGTTGTAATAAAGACCCTCCTAGATGCTCGTGACTTGTAACACCCCGGTCGGGCTGTATTGGGTTGTATTTATATTGATTAATTCATATTCGAACTGTTATATAACTGATGAACTGCTTTAAGTGGTGCTCTGAGATGGTCTGACTGGCCTTGTCTTCACGAGAGGAGCCATCACGACCGAGTTTGGGAATTGGGTCGTGACAGGGACAATCAAACCACCTCGGCTGACTGAGCCAGTGGTTATTGGACGCGTACCATAGAAGCCTATGACCAACCCTGCTATAGTGCCATGGAATTATCATCAGACAATGATTACGTATAAAGGGAAAGAGACCTTGGGAGAGCTTCCAGAAAATGTTCTCACTGAAAATTACTCAAACATAGAAGAGGTAAACAATGCTACCAAAAGGCGTTCCCCGCCTAAGAAACCTGTGAGTGCTGAGGAAGCAGAAGTTTTCTTTCAAAAGATGAAAATGGCCGACTATGAGGTGGTCGATCAGTTGTGAAATGTCCTGAATAAGTGTCTTTACTATCATTACTGTTGAACATCAAAAGGTGTTAATGAAGACTCTGAATGAAGCTTACGTGCAAGTCGAAACCTCGGTGGAACAACTTGAAAGAATGGCAGAAAGGTTCTTTGCTGTCAATCAAATCTCATTTAGCAAAAATGACTTGCCTCCAGAAGGAGCTGCTCACAAAAAATCCTTGCACTTAACCGTCAAATGTGAGGGATATTATGTAAAGCGATTCATGGTAGACGGAGGCTCGGCTGTTGACATTTGCCCACTCTCCACACTTCAGAGTATGAAAATCGGGACTGGAAGGATTCGTCCCAATAGTGTCTGTGTAAGAGCCTTTTGACGGCATCAAAAGAGATACCATCGGGGAAATTGACCTAATCTTGACCATCGGACCGGTGGACTTTGAAGTAACATTCCAAGTGTTGAATATGGATACATCTTAAAATTTTCTTCTAGGAAGGCCCTGGATATATGCCGCTAGAGCTATACCTTCTACCCTCCACCAAATGGTGAAATTTAAATATGAAAATCAGGAAATTGTGGTCTATGGAGAAGATTAACAGTCAATCTATCGAGACCCATCTGTCCCATGCCTAGAAGCCAGGGAGGGTAGTGAGCACATAGTCTACCAAGCTTTTAAGTTGTGGTGGCGGATCAGCATGAAGAAGGAAACACTTGCCCTCAACCCGTCCTATCCAATATCTCGATCATGGTGGCCAAGGAAATGATCAGACATGGTTTCAAGCCAGGAAAGGGACTTGGAAAATCTCTGCAATGAATATCTGAGTCGGTGACTCTGCCTACGACCGATAATTCTTAGGGATAGGTTTCCATTCTACCCCAGATGATGTAAAGTGGGCAGATGAGAGAAAGAAGGAAGGATGGGTTTTGCCACAGCCATTGCCACATTTGTATGAAACCTTTGTCAGGCCTAAGTACAGTGAAAAGGAAGATGATGAGGTTTTCACGGCTAAAGAAATTAAGGAAATATGTGGGGCAATGAGAAAAGTACTCTACGAAACCCATATGGTCCAGTCGGGAGAAGGCACTAGCACCGCTGAGGTGTTATACATGGGACCAAGCGCCAAGCTTCAAAATTGGAAGGCTACGTCATATTCGATCAGGCGGGAGTCCCGGTAGACCTGTCCTACTACTTTTTCTGCATCCCGAGTTATTCCAGGGTGTAACTCGGATGTTTCTTTTAGTTTCTTGTCTTTAAATTCCCAATGTAAACCATGTTATCTTCCCAATTCCAAGAAATGAAATCAATATTTCATCGCTCATTCTCTTTATTCTTTCTGATTTTATTTATTTTCCTATTTTATTTCTTATTTTCAGTTAGGATAATGCGGCTTTAAATAACATGACATACTTGTGGACTTCATGCCCAGATCCAAACACGCTGTCTAATTGTGAAATAATGAACCAAGAACCGGAATATGATGAAAAAGAGGCGTTTAGGGAAATAAATCGAGAACTGGAACAATTTGAGAATAAACCTAAGCCAAATTTGAATGATATTGAGCCGGTTAACTTGGGAACTTCTGAGGAAATCCGGGAAACCAAAATAAGTATTCATACAGATAAGAATACTCGAGATGTGATAATTCAACTCCTGTTTGAGTTTAAAGATATGTTTGCTTGGTCGTATGATGACATGCCAGGGCTGAGTGTTGATTTAGTGGTGCATAAGTTGCCAACTTACCCCGATTTCCCTCTGGTCCAGAAAAAACAAAGAAAGTTCAAAACTGACATCAGTGATAAGATCAAAGAAGAAATCACGAAACAGTTGAAAGCAGGGGTAATCCAAGTAGTTCGGTACACTACATGGTTGGCCAATGTGGTCCCAGTTCCGAAAAAACATAGGAAGACCCGGGTGTGTGTCGACTATAGAGATTTGAATAGGGCAAGCCCCAACATCCACATCCTTGTTGATAACTGCGCCAAGCATGAGATAAAGTCCTTTATGGATTGCTATGCAGGATATCACCAGGTGTTGATGGATGAGGAAGACGCAGATAAAATAGCTTTCACCACACCCTGGGGTACATACTGTTACCGGGTTATGCCATTTGGTCTGAACAATGCTGGAGCGACCTATATGAGGACATGACCGCCATCTTCTATGATATGATGCATCAGGATATAGAGGTGTATGTGGATGACGTAATCATCAAGTCCCGAACTCAGGATGACCACGTTCGAGATTTCAAAAAGTTCTTCGAGCGGTTGTGCAAGTATGATCTGAAGCTGAACCCGGCTAAATGTGGATTTGGAGTTCCGTCGGGCAAACTTCTGGGCTTCATAGTCAGCAGGAGAGGCATCGAGTTAGAATAAAGTCTATCCGGGATTTGCCTCCTCCAAGAACTAAGAAGGATGTGATGAGCTTATTGGGAAGATTAAACTATATCAGTCGGTTCATTGCTCAACTGACCTCCACATGTGAGCCCATATTCAAGTTATTGAAGAAAGATGCAGCAGTCAAGTGGACGGATGAATGTCAAGAAGCCTTCGACAAGATCAAATAATATCTGTCAAATCCTCCAGTCTTGGTCCCACCCGAGCCAGGGAGACCTCTTTTCTTGTATCTGACGGTATTGGAAAATTCTTTTGGTTGTGTCCTCGGGCAGCACGATGTAACTAGGAAGAACGAACATGCAATCTACTACTTGAGCTAGAAGTTCTCCAGTTTTGAAGCAAAATATACTCTGTTGGAAAGAACCTGTTGTGCCTTGACTTGGGTCGCTCAGAAGCTAAGACATTATCTGCAAGCTTACACCACCTACCTCATAACCAGGTTGGATCTGTTGAAATACATATTCCAGAAACCAATGCCCACAGGGAGGTTAGAAAAATGCCAGATTCTGCTCACTTAGTTTGACATAGTTTACGTAACTCGCACGGCAATGAAAGCCCAGGCGTTGGTAGATCATTTGGATGAAAACCTGGTTGACGAGGAATACCAACCATTGAGCACTTACTTCCCAGATGAGGAGGTAAATTCAATAGAAGCAATCTCTGAAGACACTCATGCTTGGAAAATGTTCTTTGATGGAGCAGTAAACGCTAGAGGTGTGGGAATTGGGGCAATCTTGATCTCACCAACTGGTCAACACTACCTGGCTACGGCCAGGCTTTGGTTCTTTTACACGAACAATACTACTAAGTATGAAGCCTGTATTATGGGCATGAACATGGCAATTGACAAAGACGCCGAAGAGTTATTAATCATGGGGGATTCCAATCTGATTACCTGGCAAACCCAGGGAGAGTGGGAGACCTGAGATGTTAAATTCATTCCCTATTGGCAACATGTGAAAGATCTCAGCAAGCGGTTCAAATCGATAGAATTAAGGTACATCCCTTGGTGTCACAATGAATTAGCTGATGCACTTGCCACTCTGGCTTCGATGCTGCCTTACCCAGGCAATGCCCATATTGATCCTCTAGAGATCCATCCTCTAGAGATCCAAATCAAGGAAAGGCATGGTTATTGTAACATGGTTAAGGCGGAACCAACCATCCAACCATGGTATCACGACATTAAAAGGTTTTTGAAAACGCAAGAATACCCTGAGCAAGCTACTGGAGATCAAAAGAAGACCATCAGACGGCACGCTAGTGGTTTCTTCTTAAGTGGTGATGTCTTGTATAAGAGGACCCCGGACCTCAACTTGTTGAGATGTGTTGACACCGAGGAAGCCCGAAGAATTATGCATGAGGTACACACGGGAGTGTGCGAACCTCATATGAATGGGTATGTTTTGGCAAAGAAAGTACTTCGGGCAAGATATCATTGGATAACTATGGAGAAGGATTGCTTTAGTTTTGTCCGAAAATGCCATCAGTGTCAGGTTCACGGTGATTTGATTCATGCACCTCCAACAGAACTGCATCCTATGTCAGCACCTTGGCCATTCATTGCTTGGGGCATGGACGTCATTGGGCTAATCGAGCCAAAAGCCTTAAACGGACATAGATTCATACTGGTTGCTATTGACTACTTCACGAAGTGGGTTGAAGCCATCACTCTTAAGTCAGTCACCAAGAAAGCTGTGGTAGATTTTGTACACTCTAATCTTATTTGCCGCTTCGGCATTCCTGCAACTATCAGCACAGACAATACTGCCAACCTGAATCGTCGTTTGATGGAAGAAGCATGCGAACAATTCAAAATAACACATAGAAATTCCACTCCCTATCGGCCCAAAGCCAATGGTGCCGTCAAAGCAGCAAATAAGAACATCAAGAAGATTCTGAGAAAGATGATTCAAAGCTCAGGTCAATGGCATGAAAAGTTGCCTTTTGCATTACTTGGATATCGCACCATAGTGTGTACATCGGTAGGAGCAACCCCATACTTGTTGGTCTATGGAATTGAGGTTGTTATACCTACAGAGGTAGAAATCCCTTCACTCCGGATAATCATTGAAGCAGAAATTGAGGATAGTGAGTGTGTCAAGACTCAGCTGGAACAGTTGTCCTTAATTGATGAAAAATGAATGGCCGCGGTTTGTCACAGGCAGTTGTACCAACAAAGAATGGCCCGCGCTTATAACAAGAAAGTGCATCCCAGGAATTTTGAAGTGGGACAACTCGTGCTAAGATGCATTCTCCCCCATCACCAGGAAGCAAAAGGAAAACTTGCGCCTAATTGGAAGGGTCCTTACATCATCCGAAAGATATTGCCGAGAGTAGCACTGTATCTGGGTGACATCGAAGGAAATGATCCCGAAACAGCTGTGAATGAGGATGCGGTAAAAAGGTACTATGTCTAGGCCTTCTACGGTGATGACCTGGCGTAGTTCAGATGACGAAGGCTTAACTTCCCGCTATCAAAACATTATATACCCTTTGCAAACCCATTTAAGCCGGTTACTCTTCGTTGGCTACCCTCTTTGGAACCCAAAATTACTATTTAAAAAAGAAAAAAAATAATGATGAAAAGAAAAAAAAAACAAAAACGAAAACAAAAACAAACATTTTTCCTGAACTACGTCTGACTTGATTCCGAAAAGATACGTAGGCAGCCTCTCTCTGGGGTTCAATCACGCCAAAACAAAAATCCCAATTCCCCTTAAAAGTGAAACTGGGGTAGATGATATAATGGCTCGGCCATAGGCCCACCAAAATGGTTCCAAAGTTGTAATTCCGTTCGAAATTCTTTTTACCCAAAAACCTTGTCCAAGTCCTTCCGATCAATTGGCAAAGGCATGGGAATTAAAATACATCATTGTTGGAATCACATACAGTCCAAATTGAGATAAATAAAATGAGAGAGTCTTATCGATGAAAACCTTCGGGCACCATAAGGCGATGGTGAGAAGAGAAATTGAAAATGAGAGAGTCCGTTTGGTGAAAACTAGTAAAGAGCACTATCGAGCGACGGTGAGAAGAGAAATGAGAGATGTCGATTGGCAAAAACCAGTAAAGGGCGTTGTTGGCCGAAAAGAAGACACCTCCCATCATTGAAAGAGTCCTGGCAAGGTTCCCTGGTTCTAAAGTATGAGTCAATGAGTTTACGAGAATTTGGGAAAGTTTGTGCGGGTCGGGCATCCAGTCCAAGAAGCATGTCATGTCCATTTGAAGTCTACATGCACCCCCAGATAAGTCCTTCTCTTCCCCCGAAAGAGACGCTTTTATTTAAATTCATCCTCCTGCTCTCTGTTTACTTTTTCCTTGAATCCCTTTCGGCCTAACTCTGATTCCGAAACTATTACAAAGAAAAGGTGGCAGGACTGGTTTTTACAGGGCTTTGCCTAACAAAAGCTAAAAGAAAGTACCCAGCCTCAGCGGGTGTGTCAAGCCAATCCTGACTAGCCATGATGGTTGATGCTTTCAAAGCAAAGGCATTGAGAAGGAAAGAAAGTCAAAGACAAAGGTACTAAGAGCAGAATAAAGTGAAAAGGCCAGAGCCCACGTGGGCGAGTCATCATGAAATCCTAAAATTTGAGTCCTTTCGGTTTGAGAAGAGATTCACCCTCAAAACCAGCAAGCAGCAAAAGATCTCAACGGAAGCTAGGCCGGGATCAAGCAATTGAGATGATCAAGGCCACAAAACCAACTACCGTTTCAAACTAACAATTGTTCTTTTTTGAAAAATTTGAACTAGGTGCAATCCAAGCAACTGTGCAAAAAAATAGGTGCAACCAAAAAGGAAAAGAAATGCGCAAGCACTGAAACAGCTTTGCAGTAGGAAACCGACCAAAAAGGGAAGTTTTCCCAAATTCTTTCATGCATTTTATTAAATAAAAAAGAAGAAGAAGTGGAAAAGAAAAATACCCAAAAATCAAGATAGCCTAGGGCCCCATTCCTTAGATATCCCGGCATAACCCATGGACCTCCCTGGCATAACCCAAGGACCTTTTTTTATTTATCCTGGCATAACCCGTGGACCTCCCTGGCATAACCCAATGACCTTTCCATTTATCTCGGCATAACCCGCGGACCTCCCTGGCATAACCCAAGGACTTTTTTTCTTTTATCTCGGCATAACCCGTAGACCTCCCTGGCATAACCCAATGACCTTTTTCTTTTATCCCAGCATAACCTGCGGACCTCCCTGGCATAACCCAAGGACCTTTTTTCTTTTATCCCGGCATAACCCGCGGACCTCCCTGGCATAACCCAAGGACCTTTTTTCTTTTGTCCCGGCATAACCCATAGACCTCCATGGCATAGCCCAAGGACATTTTTCTTTCATCCAGGCATAACCCGTGGACCTCCCTGACATAGCCCAAGGACTTTTTTATTTATCCTGGCATGACCCTTGGACCTCCCTGTCATAACCCAAGGACCTTTTTTCTTCTATCCCGGCATAACTCGCGGATCTCCTTGGCATAACCCAAGGACCTTTTCTTTTATCCCGGCATAATCCGCGAACCACCCTGGTATAACCCAAGGACCTTTTTCTTTATCCCGGCATAACCTGTGAACCTCCCTGGCATAACCCAAGGACCCTTTTATTTTATCCCGACATAACCTGTGGACCGCCATGGCATAACCCAAAGGCCTTTTTCTTTTATCCCGGCATAACCCGCGGACCTCCTCGGCATAACTCGAGGACCTTTTTATTTTTTGGCATAACTCGGCCATTTCCCAGCATAACCTGGCTTCATTCCCAAGGATACACAATCCTGATTTTATCGCTTAGATATGTGTCACAACTAACTCACGAAATTTTTCTAGTGAAAACTGGGGCAAAAAAATTTCATTCATTTGTTTGTTTTGGTGTCTTAAGCAGGTCTAACACCGAGGCACAGGGGTGAGAGACGACCGATGGAATGAGTCTCAATCCAGAATTAAGAAAAAAAGAACAAAATAAAAAGAAATGAATTTAAAAAGTTGAAGCAAACAAAGGTGCGGATTTCTCAAAATTTGATTGAAGTCACAAGCTCCGTCGATCCCCCCTTGACCTAATGCTGCAGAAAGAAACAACACCTATAACTTTCAAGCATCAATATTCAGATCGGGGTCCACAACAAAATTAGCTGAGACTCAAGATCAAGCTTCAAGAGATTTATAGATAGGAATCTGGTAACTCATAGCTGATAGGCATAGCTAGCTTAGCTTTGATTTTCCGTTTTGGTGTAATAAGGAGGTCAGCAAGCAGTAGCAGCAGCAACAGCAGTGAAATCACAGCTCCCGGTAGTCCCAGCTACCAAACCTCCAGAACTACATTGACCTGATTCCTTTATAGCCAAGGATATGTAGGTAACCTCTGAAGCAGGGTTCGGTCAAACAGTTTTCAAAAATGCTTCTCATGGGGTGCCAAACAAGCAAAAATCTCTTATGATTGCTCATTTATCTTTGCCCGAAAACCCTTCGTGTCTCCGGGCAAAGAGGGGCAGCTGTGAGCATGTGATTTTTGCCGTGCTTGAATTATTCCTATAGAATTCATAAAATTAGAATTTTTCTTTCTATTATTTGAATATTAGGTAATTAATTTGGTGTTTGTTTGCATTTTTACGTGCATTGTTAATTGATAAAAGTCATAAAAATACAAAATAGCATACTTGAATTTAGGACCTCATTTTAATATTTTTGTTAGTTAATTAACATTACAAAAATAGAAGAAAATAATAAAAATAGTCCTTTTTATATTTTTACTTTTAATTTTGATTTTTTCTTAGTTTTCTTTTAAATTAGGATTTAGTTAATTTTGAAATTTAATTAGTTAAATCTTAGAGTTAAATCAAGTCCTTTAATTAACTTTGTATTTTTCTACAAAAAAAAATCAAAAATGAATGAAAATTAAAGAGGAGAAATTAAAAGGAAATAATTGGTTTAGTGAAATACTTAATTTTTTGGGCCAATTACCCTAAACCCGTCCAAACACCTTCAAAAATTGGCCCAAAACCTCCAAAACCCAGTCTCAATCCAGCCCAAACCCAAATCCTACCTGGTCCAGTTCTGTAAGCCCCAAACGACGCCGTTTTCCATTGCAATCAATCCTGACCATTTAGGTTTTTTGATCTAACGGTCAAGAAATGATGCCTTTTAGATATATAACTGTCCAAATTCACCCCCCCCCTACCCCCTCATTCGTCGTCTCTAACAACCTAATAACAAACCACCGCCCTCCGTTGTCCGAAAATTGCCTCCGTCGGCGGCCGGCCTCCAAATAACCCCAAAAATACACCCTGGATCCCTCTCGTTCTCCTCTTTCCAAAACTCAAAACCCCATCCCTCAAATATTAGCCAAGCTCTTCGAATCTCAAATCGAAAATCCCGGCCATAACCCTAACTCGTCCAAACATCGCCAAATTAACACCCCGATGGTCTCCTCGACCTCCTCTTCCCAAATCCCAAATAAAAACCCTTCAAATCCAGTCGTAACCCCCCGAATTTTAGATCTAGGGTTTGGTTTGTGACTGGTTCGAGTTTCAAAAGAGGGTCAGTGTTCAAATTGGTTCCAAAATAATGCTATGTGTTTGTTCTTAGCAAGAACAAGCACATAACATCATTTGGGAATCAAGTTCAAAGATAGTCAAGTTCTACTTTAAATCCGCGAATGTTTTTCTTCTTGCATTATTTACTATTTTGCTTAGCTTTTGGCTCAGTTCTTATTGATTTTTCTCCGGTATATAATTTAGGAAGTTTTAGTAGAATTAATCCTGTCTTGCTTCTTGTTTGTTCTAGGATTTGATTTTTAGTTTGATTAATCAGTATTTTGCTTGTTCTTCAATTTTGTTTGTTAGTTGTTTTTAGAGTTTTAGTTTCTGATTTCCTATCTTCTTCTGTTTACATTAACTCTATATGATTTAAATTATTCTTAATTTGGCTTGATTGATATTAGAACTAATTTTGTTCGGGTTCAATTCTATAGTTAGTTTGGATTTTTGATACTCTTAGTTTAATTTTAGGTCTTCTTTTAGTATAATTGGAATTGTTTGGATATAACTAATTAATCCAGCATTTGTTTTGTTTAACCATGGTCACTCTTGACCAAGGTAATAGGGACAGGGTTAGTTTGATATAGGTTAGTGATTTCAGAAATAGTTCAAGGGTATTTTAGGTATTTCAAAGTAGAGAATCTTGTAGTAACTGAAAATAGAATTCCCTAGAAGCTTCTTGATAGGGTTCTAATTTGAATTTCAGAAGTTTAGTAATATAACTTGGAAAACAAGCCAAAAATCTACATGTGCCTTAGCTTTGCCTATAAAAAGGTAGTCACTTACCTTGCAGGAAAAATGTTTCAGAGATTCAAAAATTTGAAATTCAAATTTCAAAAGCTTTAAGAAGTAGAGATAGATCTGAAATCCCCATTTAAAACAAAAAAAAACTAAAAAAAAGTCTTAAACCTTGAAAGATGAGAGCTAGTACTGAAACTCAACCAAAATCCTGTTGAATCTGAGAGTTTCCGAGCTTTTAGAGTTCAAATCCTAGATCTTCAAGCACTGAAAGATCTGAAGTTCCAGTAGTTAAAGGTTTCATAGGTTCTGGTGTTTATTTCAAGTGCAAATTCAGTCATTCCAGCTTGGTTTAAGTGTTTGTTATTGCTGATTTGTGTGAAATTACTTCCTGGACTGCTTGGACACCATTTGTTTGGTTTTGAATTTGGTTTTAAGCTGATGTTAACCGTCTGCTTACTGTTGCTGACTCTTACATTTCCTTAAATCTCCAGGTATTCTCCTAGCTCATAGTTGAGGATCAATTGCTAAGCATGTAATGGATTTGAAATGGATTGAATGAAGAATGCTTCAAATTGATTTTCCTGCTATTACT
>MU736587.1:51098-81240 GCA_026770625.1 Nicotiana glauca | reverse complement strand
CAGGCACACATATAGTACATGCTCAATCAGTCACATAAGAACTTATCGGGAAATATTTATTCAAATAAAACCAATTCCCCTTTTAACAATTTAAGAAATGAAGATTAATTCTTTTAGAAATTTACTTACTAATTCGATGTGAGTTAAGCAATTTAAGATACCAGTGCGTTCACAGTTAATCCACGTATACATGCTTTTGAGTCCTAACTACCCGGACAATAGCATAATAGTAGCTACGCACGGACTCTCGTCACCTCGTGCGTGCGTAGCCCCCACAAATTGGAGCAGATAACCATTTTACTCACCTATGGGGGTAAATTCCCCCTCACAGAATTAGAAAGGAGACTCAGCTCGCTCCGAAGACTCATAACCGGCATTCCACATTCTTTCGAAGACTTGCACCAACGCATAATGCTCCAAAACTAGATAACGATAATATAAATCCATTAATATCTGCTCAACTATACCTTACAACTCAATTTATAACCATTCCAAACCCCGAATGAGAAGTTGACCAAAATGCCCTTGGGCCACGCGCCCGAAATTCGAAATTTTTTGAAGATAAAGGTTACCCATGACTTTAGGAACTCAAATATATAATTTTCTCTTAATTTTGTACTCAAAATCGTGGCTAAAATCCATGTTTTATAATTTTTTAGGTTTCCAACCAAAACCCCAATATTTACACTAATTCCCATGATTAATCTTATACATGATCAATGTATTTAGCTTATAATAGGCGGGAATAACTTACCTTAACATTGATGGCAAAAATACCCTCCTTGAAGCTCTCCACAATCGCCCCAAGCCATGAAAATATGAGAGAAATGCCATTCATTGTGATCGGAGATGTTCTGCCATTCCTCCGAATGATGCTTGACTACTGCAATTTGAAATATTTTCCTCTATTCTCCAGGTGGGTTTCTGAGTGCTGACACTTGAAAAGTATTCCCTTGTTCTCCAGGTGGACTCCTGACTGCGATGCTTGAAAAGTATTCTCTTGTTCTCCAGGTGGGCTCCTGACCGCAACAAAATAAACAAACAAAGAATATTTTCTGCCCCAGTTTGGTGGCTGGGCACATCACGTTATCCAATATTACAAATTTAAAAGCTAAAATTTGAACTATACTTCCCTTGTTTTCTAGGTGGGCGCCTGACTGCTGAAAATTGAGAAGTATTCCCTTGTTCTCCAAGTGGGCTCCTGATTGCTGAAATTTGAAAAGTATTCCCTTGTTCTCCAGGTGGGCCCCTGATTGCTGAATTTGAAAAGTATTCCCTCGTTCTCCAGGTAGGCTCCTGATTGCTGAAATTTGAAAAGTATTCCCTTGTTCTCCAGGTGGGCTCCTGATTGCAACAAAACAGACAAGACAAGGAAAATTTTCTGCCCCAATTTGATGACTGGGCGTGTTATGTTACAAAATATTAAAACTTCAAGGATAAAATTTGCATTATACTTCCCTTGTTCTCCAGGTGGGTGCCTAACTGCTAAAACTTTGAAATGTATTCCCTTGTTCTCCAGGTGGGCGCTTAACTGCAACAAAAATAGACAAACAAAGAAAATTTTCTGCCCCAGTTTGGGGCTGGGCAGACTTGTGTGTTGTTACCTAAGCTATTGATACGACGGTGAGAGCAAAACTAAAGACTTGATTGGCATGTACGTCCCCCGTGAGTAAAATCATTTGACTACAACTTTTATCCTAGGAGAAATTTCATCAGGCTAGGTTTTCTATCTTAGGAGAGATATTCATCAGACTAAGATTTTAATCCTAGGAGAAAGATTCATCAGGCTAGGTTTTCTATCTTAGGAGAAAGATTCGTCAGACTAAGATTTTGACTCTAGGGGAAGATTCATCAGACTAGGTCTCTTGTTATCTCTAGGAGAAAGGTTCGTCAGACTAAAATTTTGACTTGGAGAAAAATCATCAGACTAGGCCTTTTTTTTTATCTTAGGAGAAAGTTTCATCACACTAAGATTTTGACTCTAGGAGAAGATTCATCAGACTAGGTCCGTTTTTGGTTATATTAGGAGAAAGTTTCATCAAACTAAGATTTTGACTCTAGGAGAATGTTCATCAGACTAGGTCTATTTTGTTATCTTAGGAGAAAGTTTCATCAGACTAAGATTTTGATTTGGAGAAAAATCATCAGACTAGGCCTTTTTTGTTATCTTAGGAGAAAGTTTCATCAGACTAAGATTTTGACTCTAGGAGAAGATTCATCAGACTAGGTCCGTTTTTGGTTATCTTAGGAGAAAGTTTCATCAGACTAAGATTTTTACTCTAGGAGAAGGTTCATCAGACTAGGTCTATTTTGTTATCTTAGGAGAAAGTTTCATCAGACTAAGATTTTAATCCTAGGAGAAGAGTCATCCGGCTAGGTCCATTTTTGGTTATCTTAGGAGAAAGATTCATCAGACTAAGATTGTGACTCTAGGAGAAGATTCATCAGACTAGGTCTATTTTGCTATCTTAGGAGAAAGATTCATCAGACTAAGATGCTGATCCTAGGAGATGGTTACTCGGACTAGGGTGTTTTGATATCTTAGGAGAAAGATTCATCAGACTAAGATTATTTGGAGACAAATCCGTCAGACTAGGCCTTTTATCTTAGGAGGAAATGTTACGAAAAGTAGTGGCAAAGGTCAATGATTAAGAAACTTCCCTTTTGTCAGCTCTCCTCTTCTTCCCTTTCTTTTCCTTTCCTTTCTTGTTCCCTTACCGTTGAACCAACTTTCTTGTGCTTCTTTGTTCCTGTTTCAAACAATGAAAACTTTTGAGTTAAAATATGGTGTTTGGTTTGTGGCCTTGAACTTTGAAGGTGGCCCGACATCCTCCATTTGTTGCATTGCATGAACGGTCATCTCCCCAATCCTCATATCTCATATGAATCCCGCAACATGTCTATTGTCCCGGCTTTGTGTATATGATGTTCTTTCTTGACCACTAGCTTTGGCCTTGAGTTTATTGTTCCTTCACTTGTCACGATAACTGATTCCCACTCGAAGATCTTGCTTGTTTACTGACTAACCGTTTTCTTTGCTACCCTTGACATGGAGAATACCTTTGATCCTTTCACCAAAACACCCTATATCTGTTGCGTGGTTCCTAAGTCAAACCCTTGTATTTCACATGAATCCAAAAGCATGTTGATTGTGTCCAACTCAGTGTGCCTACTGTTTTCTCCTAGCTTGACGCCTTTATGTGCTCACCAGGCCCCGTTTTGTTTAATTGGAAAGCTTGGTGTCAGATTTTGAAGTCATTTCTCACTTGTTTTGAATAATAGACCCGGGCAGTGGGAGTAAAACAAGGTGGGAGGAATAGAGTAAAGGATAATGGAAAGAGACGATTCCTAACAAGAAACCTAGAGAGGAGTGACCCATCTGATGTGGATACCGACTCTAGCGACCTTGACATGCACTTGCAGCCTACTCTGTTTTAGCAAATTTGATGTTCGTCTTTTGTTGTACCTTTTCGCCGTGAAACTGGTCTTCAATGCTCTGCTTATCTGATTTGATTCACAGTCCTTAGTCGACTTGTAGTGCCCGAAGGGTTTTCACCATCAAGCCTCTCTTATTTTAGTTTTCTCTCGTCTTACCGTCACCTTATCGTGCCCGTGAAGGTTTTCACCAATATGACTCTCTCATTTTGATTTCTCTCATCTTTCATTGCCTTGGGGTATCCGCGAAGGATTTCATCAACAAGACTCTGTCATGTTCTGTAACGACCCGGCCGGTCGTTTTTTGGAATTTACATCCCGATTCCCCATTAACTGCTTTCCCTAAGTTCATTTCTGCTATTTTGGTTTGCCGGGATGTTCAAAATTAGGATTTGGAGTGTTTTGGGACACTTAGTCCCTAAATGAGAGCTTAAGAGTTGAAAAATGGTTCGTATTCGGAGTAGTGTGAAGACGACCTCCGAATGGAAATCTGATGGTTCCGTTAGCTCCGTTAGGTGATTTTGGGGTTGGGAGCATGTTCGGAATGTTATTTGGAGGTCGTAGCTCTTTTAGGCTTAAAATGCCGAAGTTTGAATTTTTAAAGTTTCCGGTCCGATAGTGAGTTTTTGATTCGAGGGTCGGATTTGAATTTCGGAAGTTTCTGTAGCTCTGTCATGTCATTTGGGATGTGTGTGAAAAATTTCAGGTCATTCGGACAAGTTTTGGATAGGTTTTTGATCGAAAGTGTGTTTGGTTAGAATTTGAAGTTCATAGGCTTGAGTATTTGATTAATTCGTGTTTCCGGCGTTGTTTTAGGTGGTTTAAGGATTTGAGCAAGTTTTAATGATGTTATGAGATGTGTCTGTAGGTTTGGTTGAGGTCCCAGGGGCCTCAGATGTGTTTCGGATGCCCAACGGGGCATTTTGTGTTGAAAAACATTGCAGATTTTTCTGCTGTTGATGTTGCAAGTTTTTACCCTTTGCGATATCATACTCATCTATGCGATCGCGTAGTGTAATTTTTGAGGTGGCCCTTTTTCCTTCAATGCGATCACATATTTCTGTCCTGCGATCACATAGCTTCTGTTTTCCCTTCTCCGCGATTGCATAGTCTCTAATGCGATCGCATAGGTTTGTCTCCTTACCTTACGCGATTGCAGACACCTCCTTGCATTCGCATAGACCATTTTCCATGCCTTCAAATTTTTACTCTACGCGATAGCATTCCTTCTTATGCGATCGCAATGAAGAAAATCCCTGGGCAGAATATAACATTTCAAAACGAACCCTTCTTCCATTTTTACAAAAACTCAAGCTAGAGAGCTCGATTTTGGGAGATTTTTCGAGGGATTTTCAGAGGCAACTATTGGGTAACGATTCCTTACTCTCTTATGATTTATACCCACTAATCTAACCTCGAATTCAACCTTTAATTTCGGATTTTGAATGAAACTTGGGGTAAAATCCTTAGACCTAATAGTGACGATTTGAAGGGGCATTTGACCTCCGATTTGGGAGATTTTTATATGGTTAGACTTGTGAGAGTACGAGGGTTCTGAAAATGTAAAAAATATTTCAATTCCGAGATGTTGGCTGGAGGGGCATTTCGGTCATTTTACCTATTTTTGCGCCTTAGCTTTAATTTTGACAGTATAATTAGTTACTTGCGATGTTATTTACAATATGTAATTGGTTTGAATATATATGGGTCACTCGGAGTCGGATACTCGTGGCAAGGGCATTGTTTCTTAGCGGTTTCGTACCGGTTCGAGGTAAGTGGCTTGTCTAATCTTGTGTGGGGGACCTCTTCCCTTAGGACATCTTATGTGTTGATTTAAATGCCTTTTACGTGAGGTGACAAGCGTGTACTTGTGCAAATTGTTGAAAATCCACTTTATTTGAATTGCTCAAACTGTGTTTTCTCCATTATTTGACTGATTTAAATGTAAGATTTACCCTGTGTTAGTTAGAGGAGTATGACTAGATAGAATTAACTATCTAATTGCTTAATTGCTTTAATTGAAATTACGTGAAGCATGTTGGGCCAGAACTTAACTGTTAATTGTATTTGTGTAATTCATTCTCTGAATATTTCCCCTATTTAGTTGTGTTTTTATTATAGACTACGGGTTCAATTTCCGGGAGATCCTTGCTATTGATATTATGGACTACGGGTTCGATTTCCGGGAGATCCTTGCTACTGATATGATGGACTACGGGTTCAATTCCCGGGAGATCCTTGCTATTGATATTATGGACTACGGGTTCGATTCCCGGGAGATCCTTGCTACTGATATGAAGGACTACGGGTTCAATTCCCGGGAGATCCTTGCTATTGATATTATGGACTACGGGTTCGATTCTCGGGAGATCCTTGATACTGATATGATAGACTACGGGTCCAATTCCCGGGAGATCCTAAATATTTTAATGAGATAAACTACGGGTTCAATTCCCGGGAGACCCATTGGATAGTTGAGGAATACTTGTTGTGTTATTTTCCTTACTTAGCTTAATTGTCATTGACTTGTAGCTTCTATCCTGTTTTATTGTTATTTCAGATAAATTCCTGATTTATACTGCTCACTATTGTTATTATATTTTATTCTCAGTAGGGCCCTGACCTTCCTCGTCACTACTCAACCGAGGTTAGGCTTGGCACTTACTGAGTACCGCTGTGGTGTACTCATGCTACTCTTCTGCACACTTTTGTTGTGCAGATCCAGGTATTTCTGATCGAGCGCACTATCGGTGATTTCAGAGCTACACTTGGAGACTTGAGGTATGCATCTGCCGCGTCCGCAGATCCGAAGAGTCTCCTTCTACTCTCCCTTATAGTTAGTAGTTTCATTTCATGTGATCGGTTGTATAGACATTTCTGGATGTTAGAGCCTTAACTTATATTCTTTTAGCCTGTGTTGCCCGTGAGTTTCCGGGTCTTGGAGGTTGTTATAGTATTTGAGTTGAAGTGTATGTGCCAGGCGGCACTCTATACATTTTCCTACGTTATTCGGTATTTGTTTATTGTTTTTGTAAAAGTTGTTAAATTTCCGCAATGTGTTTGGCTTACCTAGTCGCGAAGACTGGGTGCCGTCATGACAGGTTCACGATTGGTGAACTAGGGTCATGACATGTTCATCAGTTTTCTTCTTGGACTGTAGTGTTTCCCCTGATATGATTCACCTCTGCTCGCTTGACTCGGCACTTCATGAAGACTGATCAGAAGGTCTTTCTTTGGACTGTAATGCAGGATTTTGGATGGGGTTAGAAAGAAGGGTATCAGGGCTCAAAAACAATTCAACGTGGGTTTAGCATTTCAACTTTCGGAATCAGACTTCTCACAACAACCACAACTTCTGCCCCAATTTCTTTTCGGGGGACTTTTGGGACTTTTATTTTGGTGTGACTGAACCTCAGGGAGAGGCTGCCTACGTACCCTTTCGGGATCAAGTCAAACGTAGTTCAGGCGACTACTTTTGTTGTTGCGATCTTTCCTTTTTCCACTTTTCCCTTTTCTTTCTTTTCATTTCTTTTCTTTTCCTTCTCTTCCCTTTTTCTTCTTTTCTTTTCTCTTTTTTTTTCTTTTCTTCTTTTTCCTTCTCTGTTTCTTTTCTTTTCTCTTTTCTTCTTTTTTTCCTTTTCTTTTCTTTTCTTTTGGACTGTTTTTCTCTTATTTCTCCGCTGATTTTCGCCGCTCGAGCTTACGAGTTTTATATTTAATTTCGAAAGAGGGGTATGCAAGAAAACAACCGAGGCTCAAAGGGGTAACAAAGGATAAAATATTTGGATAGCATAATAAAATGCCTTCGTCATTCCAATCTCCCAAAACATGTCAAGTACAAACTACACAGTTAAACAAGATGAGTAAAACACACATAACACCTTCTGATTGATTCACATACTTGCCTTCTGTATTTGTCAATTGCTTAGCACCATTGGACAATAATCTCGGTACCACGAACGGTCCCTGTAGACTTGGGGCAAACTTGCCTTGGGTTCAAACCGATGCGGCATGATGTAGTTCAACAATATTTCTTTATGTTCTATCTGCCCCCAGTTTCACTTAACTTGGGCTCGAAGTAATCTCAGAATGCCTTTACTTATTTTCCTCAAATGTCCTTACATTTTCAACATTGTTTCGTTGCTTCATTACCAAACTGACTTTTAAAAACCAGGCTGAGAATTATGCGTGCATGTCATGTCGCTAGAACCGGAATTAAAGAATTGTAACAGGAGAGGAGAACTAAACAAAATAACTAAAAATGACGGGGAATAGAGAATTTGCATTATACTGACGATGAAAGGGTTTAAACAACAAAACAAGCAAACTAGACTAGAGTTACAAACCTAGACAGCACTACACAAGTTACTATGACTAAACAAAGCAAAGTGAAAAGATAGAAGGGTTTGAGTCACCAGACCATATCCGGGTTACAACCCTGAAATAACTCGGACAACATAAATGATAACAAAATAAACCACCAAAACTCCCCTCTAGTTTTCCAAGAGGTGGAGCGTCTTTCCAATCACCAAACTTGACATCTTAGCCACTGGATTGCCCATCAAAATGGCTGGGGCCTTCATTTACCGAGTTTTCGAGAGGATTATCGTACTCCCTGTCGCCATGGATATTCCCCACAAAATGTGCACCATCATGTGCAGGTAAAGGATTCTGTGTAATGTTCTGAGTGGCACTGTCTTGGACCGCAATTACCCCTTCCTGAATCATTCTTTCTATCGCTCTTTTCAAATCCCGACAACTCTCGACATCGTGCCCTTGGGCATTGGAATGGTATTCGCACCTTTTAGAAGGGTCAAATCTTCTTGCACGCTTGTCCACCTGGTTCGAAGGGATTGGTGCAATCAAGTTATAATACTTTAGTTTCTCAAACAATTCTGCATATGACTCTCCAATGGGGGTGAAAGTTTCATGCTTTTGTGCCCTCTCTTGCTTGAAATTTTGGCGGGCTCGCAAACCTTCTCCAAGGGGATTCTTGTAGGCTCTTGGAGGTGGGTAGGTGTTTTGAGTTGGGTAGGCACTTTGTGGGGTGGGTGGACACCATGGCGTGTGGGTAGGATGTTGGGGGTATGTGTGGGCATGGTGGACAGAGAAGTGGGGACCACGGGGTGGGTAATAGTGTTGTGGAGTGTGGGAGTAGATTTGGAGACGGGGTCGAGGTTGATGGTAATATGTTGATGGCCCCCTTGACCAAGTTCTTGAGTCAACTACCGCCACATCTTCTTTCTTTTTCTTTCCCTGTACCCCTCCAGTGCCGCTCTAGATAGCCTGGGTAGTCACTTTGATCGCCGAATAGCTCAGGATTTTATTGGATTTGAGCCCCTCTTTAACCATGCTTCCCATTTTCACTACCTCATTGAAAGACTTGCCGACTACTGATACCAGATGACCATAGTAGGTAGGCTCCAAAGCCTGTAGGAAGTAATCGTCCATATCGCTTTCTTTCATTGGAGGATCGACTCTTACAGCTTGTTCCCTCCACCGAAATCCGTACTCTCTAAAGCTTTCTCCTAGCTTCTTCTCAATTTTGGTCAATGAGAGTTGATCGGGACAATCTCGAGGTTGTATTGAAAGTGTCCTGCAAATGCTTGGCCCAAATTGTCCCATGTGTACCATCGGGCATGATCTTGTCGCGTATACCATTCTAAAGCGACACCACTGAGACTTTGACTGAATTACGCCATCAGTAATTCATCTTTCCCTCCGGCCCCTCTCATTTTACTGCAAAATCCCCTCAGGTGGGCCACCGGGTCACCATGACCGTCATACAGGTCGAATTTTAGCATTTTGAACCTTGCGGGTAATGGAACATCTGGGAATAGACACAAATCTTTATAGGCCACACTGACTTGGCCACCCAACCCTTTCATGTTCCTGAAGGACTGCTCCAGGCTTTTTACTTTCCGAATCATCTCTTCCTGCTCCGGGATTTTAAGCGGCTTTTCAGTTTCCACCGGGAGCTTGAAGTGAGGGGTGTAAGAATATGGCTCAGGCACTTTAAAAGTAGTCTTAGGAGGATAGCACTGACTGTCGTGATCTTGAAACAATGGCTCACTGGAAGATCTTTGCAATGTGGCAGGTGGAGGCGCCACAAAGACAGGGGTAATTGGTGGAGGAGGGTTTTGTTTGGGTGGTGGAGCCTAGGGAGGATAGGAGGTGGTTCTTTAACATTGATGGTGGAAAGGGAAAGGTGAAGATGCATGAAAAAGAGGAAGCTCCTGAGACTGAGCAAAATGTGGGATATATGCTGGATTGGTAGGATAAACTGGTGCTGGCTGACCTTTAGCCCAGGCCTGATGCATCTCGGCCATCTGCTGCCTCAACTTATACATCTTTTCCTTCATTACTTTAACATCTACCACTTCCACCTCTTTTAATGGTTCCACAATACTAGTATCTGATTCTTGGCCTGTCATGTTCATTTTGGTTTTTGCCCAGGTGTTATAAGAATGGGTTGCCAGGATGCCAACTGCCTTTTGTCCTTGTGTTGTAAAAACGACTTACCACTCTGAAACCACAAACCAACCACCTGATTGGAATGACATGACAAAATGAAACGATCACGTTGGCGTTAGGGCATGTAACATATTGGCAACAACTTTTGATCGGGCGCATGTGTTATCCCATCTTTCCTTATTTCCAATTGCACACTTTTCTTCCTTTGTTTTTGTTCTTTTTCCTTTTTTTCCACTCTTGCCCTTCTTTCCTCTTGTTCCTATTTTCTTCATTTCTTGATTTTCTTTGCTTCCTTTCTTGTTTTTCCGCTATTGCCTTTTTGTGGTTTTTCCTCTTTTTTTCTTCTTTTTTTTCTTTTTTTTTTGTTTTTTTGGTTATGGTCGAATCCTACGTGGATTGCCTACGTATCATGACCCCGCATGAATCAGACCGAGCATAGTTCTTGCGAATGGACTGCAAAATTTTGTTGTTTTTGTTTTTGTTTTTTATTTTAAATTGTTTTTCTTGATGGTAAACTACAAAAGAAGACTCAAAATAACAGAGTACAGACTTGATGACAAAAACTAGATCAAGAGTACATCAAAGCTTCACATCCTGGAGCCCGCGGGGCATCACTTGGCATCGCCACAGGCCTGCGCAGGACTGAGAAGGCTTCAACGTCAACTTTGACTATTTAAAGAAAATTGGCCATGTAATGACTTATTTTGACTTAAACAAAACAAAGTGACTATGTTTTCATAATTTGGTTTTTTTTCTTTACGAAAACGGAGACTCGATTTTACAGATACGACCTTTCAGCACTTCCGAAAGGGAGATTTTAAAGATGTGCCCGCAAACTATTTTAAGATGATTCAGGGTGGCTGCTCTTGTAAAAACAGCCTTCTGGCGCCCTTTTGGGGATATTCGGCTTATTTCCAACAAGAATGGCGTCACCCGACTTATTGGATAAAAATTAAAATTTTGGTATTTTTTGGCTATTTTTGCAAAAGAGGTGGTTGGACCTGATGAGGGTTGCCTACGTATCTCACATCCGATGAGACTCAAACCAGCGTAGTTCGCGCAGATTGGATACGGGCGAAACTTGAAAACAAGTAAACATATGTTTTTGTCTTTTCTTGAAAATGATAAAAATGCAAAGTCTATTTGAATTTTCTTTTGCAAAAAAAATTTTCTTTTGGATTTTTTCTTATTTTTCTTTTCCTATACAAAATGTAAAAAAACATAAATGGGCCCCCACTCACTTTATTTTTACACCTCACCCTCTTTATTTTTATTGTCAATATTTTCTTTCTTTTTTCTCCTTTTTCTCAAAATTCGGCAGAGTTTCAGTGCTACTTGGACATTAGTTTTTGCTAAATCATGTAACTAAATCTCTACACTATTATTTCTTTTCACTTTTCCCAAATATTCAAGCCGGTCAACATGCGAGACCGAGACAAATAAATGCAACACGTAAAATGCATCATGGTGGTCGTTTCATATCCGGTTACCTGTTCTAGACGGACCCAACCCATGTGTTGAGTCCCCTAAGTCATATGCACGTGATGCAAACAAGCGCTCCTACTAGGGATCCGGCATGGAGTCTAGTTATTCTAAGTTCAAAACCTGGGTATGTGTTCTAGACTGTGTACCCGAGCAGACAACTCGAGTCGAGGAGGGGGCTACGTACCGGGAACCAAAAGGCCATCCGGCTTAGTAACTTGTCCGGACTTTTTCTTACTTTTCAAGGTATGACACTAACAGAATAGGGAGTCTCGACCACCGAGCACATCCCCGGAGATGAGAAGAGATGGGCTTCATAGCAGTTTTATATATACAGTTCAAATAATATCAAAGCGGTAAAAAGCAACATTTTGCACATTAGGTGCAAACGTGTAACAAAATCAGATAACAGATAAAGCAAAACACAACAATATATCTAAGCTCGAATTCTCAAACCCTGAACTGAAGTTCGGGGTTCTAATCCCCAGCAGAGTCGCCAGAGCTGTCACACCTCCTTTTTCGCTACACCCGTAAGGGCGTAAAACAGTTTTTCCAATTAAAGGACAATCGGAACGAGATTCATTATTAAGGTTTCAGAGTCGCCACTTGGGAGATTAATGGTGTCCCAAGTCACCGGTTGAATCCCGAACCGAGGATATTATGACTCTGTTAATAGTCCGCGAACCAGAAATCCGAATAAGGAATTCTGTTAACCTGGGAGAAGGTGTTAGGCATTCCCGAGTTCCGTGGTTCTAGCACGGTCACTCAACTGTCATATTTGGCTTATTTATTTGATTTTAGTATATGATTTAACCTATGTGAATTTAACTTTGAACCGCTTTTATTATTATTATTTTGAGAGAATTACAACGTCGTGAAAACACGTCTCGAACCACGTCGCACCAGTGCACCCGTGGTTGTCAACACATTTTGACTCCGTTGAGATTTGGATTTGGGTCATATAAATGTGCACCCGTATTGAAGAAAGTAAGATTATTAAAAAACGATCCTAAAGTGACTAACGCACCATTATTTTGGGGAAGGCCGTGAAATTCGCTAAACGGCCTATCCCGAAGTCTAGGTATTTTTAGTATTACATTTATTGAGGGCCCGCAATTTATGCATTTATTTGGCGAGGCTCGTCTCATCTATTATTTATTTTAAAGGGCAAATCCTAAAGTAACTATGATTTCTATTTTTGTTGATCTCTAATAATAAAAATACAGGTCCTAATCGATTTGCTACGGGGTTGGAGCAGACTAATTGGTGATGATGTACCAAAGCCAAACATCGGGCTTCGAAACTGGCCATCCGTATATCTCAGCCCAGGCCCAAGCGTATACAGTCATAAAAAGGGACCAGGGCTACTCGTTTATCAATCTGGAGATTACACCTCCTGGGGGAAAAGGAATGGTTAAGCCCACGAGACTAAGCCAAACACGGTGGTTCAAATTGAGCAAATGACCAGTTAACAATTGTTCTAATGCATTGTTCAGATGTTGTTGATCAGATTAACACCTTAATAGCTAAGTGAAACCTATCAAGTTTAATGGACAAATCCAATAGACGTGCACATTCTGATGTTAACTAACATTCTTGTACTAACTTGAAAATGCTACTTCAAACTAATGTATCAATTGATGCTTAAGGTAATTAATCTTATGTGGTTTCAATTAACTAAGTGGCTGATTGTTATAACTATTACAAGCTTTAGCTTTAGGTGTAGATGCATCAACCTATATTCATATTAACAACCAGATTACCTATGACCAATTCAAATAATTTACTCCGTTGGTGCAGCCCAGTACAACTCCCTTAACTACAGAAATCCATATTTCAGTCTACAAAATGTAACTAACATCTACTACACGATAAACGAATCACAGAAAAACTTTCAAAATAACAGAACTATTGAACATGCAAATCCACAATTAATGAGGAACACAAGTTCTCATACTTCCTAACAGTCTGTACCAAATGATAGCTAACACAGTCCAATTTCAGTTCAAATTATACAACAGCTCTATTCGGATCTAGTTCATATGATTACGAAACTAATTTTGTTCCACACAATTGAACTAGTGTCTAAGTTCAAATCACAGACAACAAAATCAATTAAAAAGCAACAGAAGACATTTAGTCAATCTCCATTGATTTTATGTTTCAATCATGTGAAGCTACAGCCATAGAGTCTCGAGTCGTGTACGTGGAAATGGAATTTTAACAGAAGAAGAGATCAGCAGCAGCACCACAATAGCAGATAAAGAGATAATCAAACATTATTAAATGCACAGCCCGGGAACTTGAATCACAACCTAGAAAGAGTTTGAAATCAAACGAAGATGAGAGTTCAACCACAAATCACTCGAATGCACCCAAATTTACTTGAGATTGAACTTAAAATGCCCTAGAACTTCACTGGCACATAACTCAATCAAAATCCAAACTAAGTAGACCACATTCACTCGAACCAGTCATTAAACAACTCCAAAAGCTTCTAGAACTCGAGCTTAGAGCAAAAATGAAGAACACCAAAGAGGAATTCGAAAATTGGTTGGAACAGGCAATGAACAGTAATTTTTTTTTGAATTTTTTGTTTTCTATTGTTTTTGGATTTTTTGAAGATTTGAATTTCAAAAGGCAGATCTGAAAATTAAAAGAGAGAGGGGGCTTTTAGGGGGAATTTTGATGGCTCCCCAAAACTTGTTATTCAAGGCATTGGTGATGCCTTTTTATAGGCAAAATGAGGTGCAGATAAGATTTTCAGCCTTTGCTAATTACTCCTTCTTTTATTTTCAAAATAGTCCTCTACTTATTGACTTGTGTTTCAAGTTATCTTATTACCTTTTCTGAATTTCTAAAATGAACCCCATTCTAGAAGTATCTAGTGCATTCTAACTAAACCTACAACATTTCTATCCAATGCTAGTTACCTAAAATGCCCTTGAGCTCATTTGAATTTACTAACCTAGTACAGTTATATCCAAACAATTATTTAACCAAGGTTAACTAAACTAAGCCTAAGGATTAGTTGAAACTAAACACCAAACGATGGATTTACTAAAGACAATTACCAATTAAACTAATTAACACTAGCTAGCACCAATTATAAGGAATTTGAAATTCAAACAGGAACGATTAATGAATCAAAGACAGAATGAAATAGATTTGAAACCCAAATTAAACTAGAATCTAGATTACCAACTCAAGATTAAACAAAATGAAACAAAATTAAACTACCAAACCATTATGAAAACACACACGGAATCCAAAACTAAGAATAAAACAAAAATAAACGAAACTGATCTATATGCATTCAAACAATCAACTAAACTAATTAGCAACAATTAACAAAACCAAATCAAATCATCAGAATCAAAGGGAACAGAGCAGAAGAAGAAAGAAACAACACAAAAGAAGAATAAAGAGAAACTCACTATTAGATTCAAACGTTCCAGTATGAACCAGTGATACGGACAAAACGCCTGTGCAAATGACTTTAACCATGGCCCAGAGAATACGAACCCTAGATGTGAAATTGAAGGTTTTCAGTTGGGAGTCTTGTGCAGCGACCACGAGAATGAGGCTTAAAATGGCCTGGGGGTTGTAGGGTACAAATTTGGGAGGGTTTGGAGAACTTAGGGTTTTGGGTCATGAATTTCAAACGAAGATTCGAGGAGTTGTGCAATGATTTAAGGGAAACTGAGGCTGGATATGGAGGGAGGGCAACGAGTGGAACCTAAGGTGTTATTTTGATGGGCGTTGGCGTCGGCGCCGCCACTGGAGACGGAGGAATTTGGTGGCGGCTTCAATTAGGGTTTTTGTGAGGGGCTACTGAAGGAGACGATGGAGGGGGGGACTGAAAATGTTCGGACAGTTTTATATCCAAAAGACCCCACTCCTGAGCCGTTGATCTGATCATCCTAGACGGTCCAGATTAGCTAGGACTTAAACGACGTCGTTTGTTAATTAATGGGGCAGACCGGGTGGGGTGACAATTGGGCCTGGACCGGGGTAATTCTTGTTTTGGGCTCAACCAGTTGGCCCAAATTTGGGTCTTTTAAGACCAACCCCCTTTTCTATTTGTTTTCTTTTTCCATTTGTATTTCTTTTATTTATTTTTCATTTCATTTTGTATTTATATTTTTTCTGATTTTATTAAAATGCAAAATTTAAAATAGAGACCTAATTTATTTCCAAAATGAAACTAATTAATTCCTAAAATTGTTTAATATCTGTTTTGTGACAAATTTAACAATTAACAATTAAAAATGCAAAAGTGGACTATTTTTGTTATTTTCTTTATGTCTTGTTCTAAAAATAAATTAATCCCAAATTAATCCTAAAATATGAAGTTAAATCCTAAATGCAAATGCCAAATGTATTTTTGTATTTTTCATACGAATTAAAATGCACAAATAAAATACAAACAATTAACAGAAAATGACACAAAATTCACAAAATTATAAAATAATGAAAAAGATCATTTTGTTTGAATTTTTTGGAATAATTCATATATCGGGCAAAAATCACGTGCTCACAAGAATTTAAATAAAGTTTGGCTTTTCTGCCGATTGCAGGACCTAAGTAAAAGGTGGCGATATTTTAGCCATGCAAACGGAAACAATGTTTAGTCTCGGAAGGCAGAAAGGTAGCCTTATGCAATGCAAGAAATGCAGATGGAGACAACACTTAGTCTCGGAAGGCAGAAAGGTAGCCTTATGCAATGCAGGAAATGCAGATGGAGACAACGCTTAGTCTTAGAAGGCAGAAAAATAACCTTATGCAATGCAAGAAATGCAGATGGAGACAACGCTTAGTCTCGGAAGGCAGAAAGGTATCCTTATGCAATGCAGGAAATGCAGATGGAGACAACGCTTAGTCTCGGAAGCGAGAGGGTCTCGGAAGGCAGAAAAGTAGCCTTATGCAATGCAGGAAATATAGATGGAGACAACGCTTAGTCTCGAGAGGTAGAAAGGTAGCCTTATGCAATACAGGAAATGCAGATGGAGACAACGCTTAGTCTCGAAAGGCAGAAAGGTAGCCTTATGCAATTCAAGAAATGCAAATGGAGACAACGCTTAGTCTCAGAAGGTAGAAAGGTAGCCTTATGCAGATAATTCAAGACGGAGACAACGCTTAGTCTCGGAAGGCAGAAAGGTAGCCTTATGCAATGCAGGAAATGCAGATGGAGACAACACTTAGTCTCGGAAGGCAGAAAGGTAGCCTTATGCAATGCAGGAAATGCATATGGAGACAACGCTTAGTCTCTAAAGGCAGAAACGTAGCCTTATGCAATGCAAGAAATGCAGATGGAGACAATGCTTAGTCTCGGAAGGCAGAAAGGTAGCCTTATCCAATGCAGGAAATACAGATGGAGACAATGCTTAGTCTCGGAAGGCAAAAAGGTAGCCTTATGCAATGCAGAAAATGCAGATGGAGACAACGCTTAGTCTCGAAAGGCAGAAAGGTAGCCTTATGCAATTCAAGAAATGCAGATGGAGACAACGCTTAGTCTCGGAAGGTAGAAAGGTAGCTTTATGCAATGCAGGAAATGTAGATGGAGACAACGCTTAGTCTCGGAAGGCAGAAAGGTAGCCTTATGCAATGCAGGAAATGCAGATGGAGACAACACTTAGTCTCAAGAGGTATAAAGGTAGCCTTATGCAATAAGATAAAAGTGAATAGTAAGAAAAATTCTTAGCTGATAGCTGATCATGATATTGTGGCTGCTGGGGCCATTCCGTACGGATAGCAAATGCGAATAGGCGAGACGGTTCAATGCAATTGCGTAACATGTTTGGTAACTTTGTGAGTTGGGTGCCTGCATCCAAAGAAAATTGTGAGTTTTGTAAAGGGGAAAGGTTAGTTCATTTTCCCGTGGCTTCCGGCGTTGCGTGTCATTGGGGTAGCATTGCTAAACAACAACTATCATAGTTATGGATGATTTAACAAATATAACGTAAGTAAAAAATAGTTTTGTTTAGATGAACCAACGACTGCAAAGCAGTTTAGAGCTCTGCAACCTCTCTTGCTCAGGAATTTTGAGGGTCCTCCTCAAAATTCTGCCCCAGTTTACTGGGCTGGCATTTCTGACGGCTGCGCTGAACGAATGCAAGATCGACTTTGAAATTTTGAGGGTCTTCCTCAAAATTCTGCCCCAGTTTACTGAGGTGAAATCCTTGGCGATGAGCGGCTGAAGACCATCTTCAGAATTTTGAGGGTCCTCCTCAAAATTCTGCCCCAGTTCTAATAATAGGGGGAGATGAGATTTTTATTTAATTATGACCGAACCCATAGGGCTGCCTACATATCCCCTCTTAAATGGGAATCGGGTCAGGTGTAGTTCAAATTACATCATAAAGAAATCATAGATGATTACACATAATATCGTTTCACTGCATCTGAGTTGATGGGCTTTGGCCAGACTTTCCCGTCCATTTCTACAAGAATAAGGGCTCCTCAAGTTAAAACCCGGTGAACCATGTACGGACCTTGCCAGTTGGGAGAGAATTTCCCCTTGTCTTCATCTTGATGTGGGAATATCTTCTTCAACACCAGTTGCCCCGGTGTAAACTTCCTTGGCCTAACTCTTTTGTTGAAGGCTCTGGACATTCTGTTCTGATACAACTGACTGTGGCAAACTACATTCATCCTTCTTCCATCTATAAAGGCTAAATGCTCGTAGAGACCCTTTACCTATTCTGCGTCATCCAACTCTGCTTCTTGTATGATCCTCAAGGAAGGAATTTCTACCTCGGCAGGAATGACCGCCTCTATACTAGAAACTATCATGTAGGGAGTTGCCCCCGTTGATGTGCGGACCGTGGTGTGGTGTCCCAGCAAGGCAAATGCTAACTTCTCATGCCATTGTTTGTGACTTTCGACCATCTTCCTTAGTATCTTCTTGATATTCTTATTGGCTGCCTCTACAACTCCATTCATCTGAGGCCTGTAGGCTATAAAGTTCTTGTGTTTGATCTTGAATGCCTCACACATTGCTTTCATCAAGTCGTTGTTGAGATTGGAACCATTGTCAGTGATGATTGATTCTTGCACCCCGAATCGGCAAACAATATGATCACGGACGAAATCAGCCACAACTTTCTTAGTCACTGCTTTATAAGACGCTGCCTCAACCCATTTAGTAAAATAATCGATTTCCACCAGGATAAATCTGTGCCCATTTGATGCGGCAAGCTCGATAGGTCCGATGACATCCATTTCCCAAGCGGCGAATGGCCATGATGAGCTTATTTGGAGGCACCTTTATCATATCTGCATGTATCTGACAGCGATAGCACTTGCGAATGTACTGGATACAGTTTGTTTCTATAGTCATCCAAAATAACCTGCTCGGAGTATCTTCTTTGCTAAGACAAAACCATTCATGTGTGGTTGCATCAGAACTCTAGTTATTTCTTCATCTACTAACTCTATAAATTGGAGGATGTTCTCACATTAAAGTGCTGCACAAAAATACAGAAGTTAAACGTGATTTGAGGGAAAAATAGCAAGGCTTTTTGCAAGCAGTTCGTATGTGATTGAAGTGTGCAAACCTGAAGCTACATGAACCAGATTGAAGAACCAGCTCCATAAAGAGTTTTATGCATCTTTCTCTATTTCTAGTTCAATTGTAGTAGGTGTTTTCATATTGTATCTTTCAGCTTTATCTAGAAGTAATTGTAATAGGTATTTGAGTATTCAAGTTAGAGTTAACTTGAAGTTGTCGCAACAGTTAGGGGCTGGTTGCTACAGGGGATTAGAGGTAATCCTTAGGTTTACAAAGAGTTTTGTAAATGTTGTTTTAGCTCAGTGATTTAGTGAAGTATTAGGGAAAACCCTAATAAGTAGTAGATAGTGGGTTTTTCATATTTTGAGCCGGGTGTTTTCCACGTAAAATCTCTGTGTTCTTTATTTTCTATATTTATTATTTTGCAACAGTAGTAGTTGGAACACATAGAAGAATTAGGTCCTTCCAGAAGCTGTTTAAGCAAAAAATTGGGTACCACACAAATAACCCACCCCCTTCTTGTGTGGTATTGATGTTTAGAACATCAATTGGTATCAGAGCAGGTTATCCTTGAAGAGGCTAACACCTTAGAAAAAGATCAACATGAGTGCACCACATGGGAACTGGGAAGGGCAATCCACTAATACGCCTCCACTCTTTAATGGCCACTACTAATCTTGGTGGAAAAATAGGATGAGAGGTCACATCATAGGAGAAAACTATGAACTCTGGGACATAGTCACTGATGGTCCTCTAGTAACTACAAAGAAGAATGTTGGAGGAGTGGATGTGCCAAAGACAAAAGCTGACTGCACTGCTGAAGATCTGAAGAAGTGGGAGAAGAATGCCAAGGCCAAGAAATGGCTTGTGTATGGACTTGGTTCAGATGAGTACAATAGAATTCAAAGTTGTACTACTGCTAAGGAAATCTGGGACACTTTGCAAGTGACTCATGAAGGAACACCTCAAGTGAAGAGGTCCAGGGGAACACTGTTGTATTCTCAATATGAGAATTTAACCATGAAGGAAGAGGAAACCATCCAGGAGATGTATACAAGGTTCACCACACTAACAAATGAACTTAAGTCTCTTGGAAGGGTTATTCTTGAAGAAGAAAAAGTTGAGAAGATTTTGACAAGGGTACTGCCAATCTCTTGGGAAGCAAAATCATAACTATTCAGGAATCAAATAACATTTCCACTCTTAAGTTGGGTGAGCTAATTGGAAATTTCACTACTTATGAACATAGAAGGCAAACCATGAAGATGGATGCACCCAAGAAGGAAAGGAGCATGACATTCAAAATCACTAAAGGTGCTGATCTAGAGGAGGATGAAATGACCATGATCACAAAGGAGTTCAAGAAGTACCTAATGAGAGGAAATGGTCCTTCAAGAAGTGGAAGCTACAAAAAACCAAGGATTCCTGAAAAACAAACCAATGAGGGGTGTTACAAGTGTAGGAAGACTGATCACCACATCAAAAATTGCCCTCAATGGGAAATTGAATGGAAGCAGGAAAGAGCTGAACGAAGGAACAAGAAGAAGGAACAAGTTTAACCCAAGAAGAACAAAGGATCAACAAAGGCTATGTTTGCTGCATGGGGAGAAAGCTCAGATAAGAACTCAGAGGATGAAGATGGAGATGAACAAGCATTTATGGCAATTGGAGAAACCGATGAGGAATCTGAGGTAAGTATAATTCATCTCAAAGACAAGATTAAAATTTATCAAAGAAAGGCTATTTGAGTTACTCCTGGATTTCATTGATGAATCTGAGTATCTAAACAATGAAAACAAACAACTGTCTAAAGAGTGTGTGATTTTGAAAGCTAAGTGCAAAAACCTGGAACTTAGGGCTAGTGAAAATTATAGTTAAAATGCTGAGTTGAAGAACCAGGTTCATGAACTTGACACCACAGTCCTAGAGCTTAAATCTAAAAATCTAAAATTGAAATTTGGAACTAGTAAAAAGAAATCTGAACACACACAACTCACTTTAGAAGAAAATAAAGGAAAAATGAAAGATGAGTTGTACAAAAGAGATGAGCAGATAAGAGCCCTTAAGGAGGATCTAAACAAGGTTAAGCTCGAGCTAGATAGAACCTGTAAATGGAATAGATCCTCCGATTCACTTTCATGGCTACATGAACAACATAGTAGCAATAAGAGAGGACTTGGATACGGGACCCCTGCACCTAAGTGGGATCCCAAAAATAAGTACATCACACTTCCTGAGAATAAAATTTGCACACACTGTGATAAAACTGGTCACTATAAAAGTGAATGTATTGCAAAAGAAAATTCTAGTCAAAAGAATAAAGAATTTGTTCAAGGGAAAAATAGGCTTCCAGGTTGGGATAAAAAGAATTTGATTCACCCTTTTGCCTATAGAAAGGGACCCAAACTAGTTTGGGTTCCTAAGACTAACCCTTGATTTTCTTTCGCGGGCCCAAGTGATGGGGAGCAGCCAAATATGGTACATGGATAGTGTCTGTGCAAAGCATATGACAGGAAGCATGAACCAGTTCCTTTCACTTGAGGACCTCAAAGGAGGTAATGCCTCCTTTGGAAATTGGAAGAAAAATGAGATCATTGGGGTTGGAAAGGTAGGTAAGACTGATTCTCACTCTATTGAGAATGTCTACTTGATAGATGACCTAAAGTACAGTCTAATCAGTGTATCACAATTATACGATAAAGGCAACTTCGTAGCATTCACCACTACCAAATATTTTGTGATTAATCTTACCATTGACAAGATTGTTTTGTAGGGAAAAAGAGTAAATAATACATGCATTGTAGATTTGTCCACACTTTCAGAAAATGAACTCACTTGATTAAGTGTGTTGGACAATGATCCCCTCATTTGGCACAAGATACTTGGACATACAAGTCTGATTCAACTTAACAAATTGGTCTCCAAGGATCTGATGATAGGGCTGCCTAACATCAAGTTCATGGAAGGCAAATTTTGTGAGGCTTGTGCAAGGGGGAAGCAGGTAAGACCCTCTTTTAAATGCAAGAAAGTGGTAAGCACCACCAGAACAATAGAACTGGTCTATATGGATCTCTGTGGTCCAATGAGAACATTAAACAGATGTGGTAAAAGATATGTGATGGTGCTTGTTGATGATTACTCTAGGTTTACTTGGACATTGTTTTTAACACCTAAAGATGAAACATTTGACATGTTTACTTCTTTAGTTAGAAAAACTTAGAAACAACTAGGTAATCAACCTGAATCAATTAGGTCTGATCATGGAACTAATTTTGAAAATGCTAAGTTTGTTGAATTTTTGCATGCTATATCATAAATAGTTGCATGGCTAAACCTTTTGTTAAGAAGATTCCCTATGATTCACTTAAAGGGATAAATCTAAATTTATCCCATCTTAGGCCATTTATATGCAAGTGCTTTTTGCACAATAATGGAAAAGACTCCCTAGGTAAGTATGATCCCAGAAGTGATGAGGGAGTATTCTTCACATAATAAAGCTTATAAGATATACAGTAAAAGAACTATGTGTGTAGAAAAATGTATATGTATTTAAAACTAACATTCTTTCTGATAAGTAGGAACAAGATAATGAAGATATTGGGCTGATAAGAAATTCAAATGGTGAAACTATAGTCCAGCCTAAAGAAGCATCACAGGAAGGAACATGTGATGGAACGGGTCCTTCCACACAGGGCAACATGACAGGTGGAACTGACTAGAGAGGAACTTATCCTCAAACCTCGAGGGAACCAGTCCATGAACCTATTCCTTAGTAACAAAACCAGGAAGAAACATCTAAAGAAATTGACACTCCTATTGCAACATCCACAAAATTGGATATAGATGAACCTGGTTCATCTGTTGATTAGAAGTTGTATAGGGAAATGATTGGTTCTCTTTTGTATCTTACTACTAGCAGTCCTGACATTGTTTTCAGTATAGGTCTTTGTGCTCGATTTCAAGCAAGTCCAAAGAAGTCCCACTTGACTGGTGTCAAGAGAATATTGAGATACTTGAAAGGCTCTACAGACCTTTGCCTTTGGTATCCAAAAGGTAGTAATTTTAACCTAGTGGGATATGCTGACGCTGATTATGCAGGTTTCCTTGTGAAGAGCAACTCAGGTATGACATACTTCCTTGGGTCATGTCTCGTGTCATGGGCTACCAAAAAGCAAAATTCAATGGACTTATCTACTACTGAAGCTGAGTATGTTGATGCTGCTTTATGTTGTGCCATTATTGAACTTTGGAATTGATGTTGGTTGCATCCCTTTTTTTTTATGATAACACTAGTGCTATTAGTATGACAAAGAATCTGATTCATCATAAGATAACTAAGCACATAGATGCTAGGCACCATTTTTGAGGGACAACTATGAGAAAAGCTTGATTGCTGTGGAGTTTTGTGCTACTGATAAGCAAATTGCTGACATCTTCACAAAAGTTGTAATGACCTGACCGGTCGTTTTGAGTACTAGCGCTCCGTGCAGCAGCCGGAGGCCATGAACAGTTTCATATAAGGTATTATGACTTGTACTCATGGTTGGAATTGAATTTCGAGAAGTCCAGAGTTGAGTTGGGAAGAGAATTCTCATTTCAGAAGCTTAAAGTTGAAAGAATGAGCTAGGATTGGAATTTTGAATAAACGACCTCGGAATCGGGATCTGAAGGTTCTAGCAGGTTCGTATGATAATTTTGGACTTGGGCGTATACCCGGGTTGGGTTTTGGATAACCCTGGAGCGTTTTGGCGCCTATTATGGAAGCTAGTATTTCAAAAGAAATTTTATGAGTTTGGTTTGAAGTGCATTTTGGTGTTATCAATGTCTGCTTGGAATTTCGAGATTGTGAATAGATCCGTATAGTGATTCTGGAGTTGGGGGGCACGATCGGAAGTGAATTCGGAGGTCCGTAGACCATTTTGAAGCCATTTGGCTAAAGGTAGAAAGTTGAAGGTTCTGAGAGTTTGACCGGGGGGTTGACTTTTTGATATCGGGGTCGGAATCAAATTCCGGAAGTTGGAGTAGGCCCATAATGTCAAATATGACTTGTGTGCAAAATTTGAAGTCAATCGGACGTGTTTTGATAGGTTTCGGTATCGGAAATAGAAGTTGGAAACTTCAAAGTTCATAAAGCTTAAATTGAGGTGTAATTCGTAATTTTTGGTGTTGTTTGATATTAATTGAAGCCTCGAGCAAGTACGTAATGTGTTTTGGGACTGGTTGGGGTCCCGGGGGCCTCGGGTGGATTCCGGGTGGCTAACGGATCAAAAATTAGATTTTTGGAAGAGCTGAGTTTGTTGTTATCTGGTATTTCCGCTTCTGCGGAAATGGGACCGCGAAAGCGGCCCCACAAAAGCGAGGAAGTAACCACGGAAGCAGGTTTGGGATAAGGCTTGGGGGACCGCAGATGCGGTCAAGGCTCTGCAGAAGCGGGACCACATCTGCGGAGGAGAGGTCGTAGAAGCGGAAAGGCTGGCTTGGGGAGGAATCGTAGAAGCGGTTTTTGGACCGCTCAAGCGGGACCGCTGATGCGGTTTGGGTTCCTCTGAAGAGGAAATTGGCTGGAGCTTGGGGATCGCAGGATCGAAGATTTGACGGCAAAAGCGGAACCGCATAAGCGGTAATAATTGCGCAGAAGCGGAAACGACTGAAGGCAGAAGATTAATTTAAGTCGTGATTTGGGAACAACACAAGAATTCCATCGGAAGAATACAAGTTCAAGGCAACACAGGAGCAAGTTTGAATATATAGATAGGACTATTTTTGTAATTCATAGACCATAGCTTAGGCTAGCCTCTTTTTATTTGAACATGGTATAATAAGGGAGGTCAGCAAGCAGTAGCAACAGCAATCACAGTGAAATCACAGCTCCTGGTAATCCCAGCTACCAGACACTCCCGAACTACACTGACCTGATTCCAGTTTAGCCCAGGATATGTAGGCAACCTCTGAAGCAGGGTACGGTCAACTCTTTCAAAATGTTTCACACGGAATATTCAAACGGGCAAAAATTGCTCGTTTCCGCTCACTTATCTTTGCACGAAAACTCTTCGTGTTTCCGGGCAAAGAGGGGAAGCTGTGAGCACGTGATTTTTCCCTATATATGAATTATTCCCAAAAATTCAAATAAAATAATCTTTTTTATTATTTTACAATTTTGTGAATTTTGTGTCATTTTCTGTTAATTGTTTGCGTTTTTTTGTGCATTTTAATTAGTATGAAAAATACATTTGGCATTTGTATTTAGGATTTAACTTCATATTTTAGGATTAATTAGGGATTAATTTGTTTTTAGAACAAAATATAAAGAAAATAACAAAAATAGTCCACTTTTGCATTTTTAATTGTTAATTGTTGAATTTATCACAAAACAGATATTAAACAATTTTAGGAATTAATTAGTTTCATTTGGAAATAAATTAGGTCTCTATTTTAAATTTTGCATTTTAATAAAATCAGAAAAATATAAATACAAAATGAAATGAAAAATAAATAAAAGAAATACAAATGGAAAAAGAAAACAAATAGAAAAGGGGGCTGGTCTTAAATGACCCGAAGTTGGGCCAAATAGTTGAGCCCAAAACAAGAATTACCCCAGTCCAGGCCCAATTGTCATCCCACCCGGTCTGCCCCATTAATTAACAAACGACGTTGTTTAAGTCCTGACTAATCTGGACCGTCTAGGATGATCAGATCAACGGCTCAGGAGTGAGGTCTTTTGGATATAAAACTGTCCGAACATTTTCATTCCCCCCCCCCCATCGTCTCCTTCAGCAGCCCCTCACAAAAACCCTAATTGAAGCCGCCACCAAATTCCTCCGTCTCCGGTGGCGGAGCCGACGCCAACGCCCATCAAAATAACACCTTAGGTTCCTCTCCTCTGCCTCCCTCCATATCCAGCCTCAGTTTCCTCGAATCATTGCTCACCTCCTCGAATCTTCGTTTGAAATTCGTGACCCAAAACCCTAAGTTCTCCAAACCCTCCCAAATTTGTACCCTACAACCCCCAGGCCATTCTAAGCCTCATTCTCGTGCAAGTTGCACAAGACTCCCAACTGAAAACCTTCAATTTCACATCTAGGGTTCGTTTTCTGGTCCATGGTTAAAGTCATTTGCACAGGCATTTTGTCTGTATCACTGGTTCATACTGGAACGTTTGAATCTAATAGTGAGTTTCTCTTTATTCTTCTTTTGTGTTGTTTCTTTCTTCTTCTGCTCTGTTCCCTTTTATTCTGATGAGTTGATTTGGTTTTGTTAATTGTTGCTAATTAGTTTACTTGATTGTTTGAATGCATATAGATCAGTTTCGTTTATTTTTGTTTTATTCTTAGTTTTGGATTCTGTGTGTGTTTTCATAATGGTTTGGTAGTTTAATTCTGTTTCATTTTGTTTAATCTTGAGTTGGTAATCTAGATTCTAGTTTAATTTGGGTTTCAAATCTGTTTCATTCTGTCTTTGATTCATTAATCGTTCCTGTTTGAATTTCAAATTCCTTATAATTGGTGCTAGCTAGTGTTAATTAGTTTAATTGGTAATTGTCTTTAGTAAATCCATGGTTTGGTGTTTAGTTTCAACTAATCCTTAGGCTTAGTTTAGTTAACCTTGGTTAAATAATTGTTTGGGTATAGCTGTACTAGGTTAGTAATTTCAAATGAGTTCAAGGGCATTTTAGGCAACTAGCATTGGATAGGAATGTTGTAGGTTTAGCTAGAATTCCCTATATACTTCTAGAATGGGGTTCATTTTAGAAATTCAGAAAAGGTAATAAGATAATTTGAAACACAAGTCAATAAGCAGAAGACTATTTTGAAAATAAAAGAAGGACTAATTGTCAAAGGCTGAAAATCTGATCTGCACCTCATTTTGCCTATAAAAAGGCATCACTAATGCCTTGAATAACAAGTTTTGGGGAGCCATCAAAATTCCCCCTAAAATCCCTCTCTCTCTTCTAATTTTCAGATCTGCCTTTTGAAATTCAAATCTTCAAAAAAATGCAAAAACAACAGAAAACAAAAAAAAATCAAAAAAAATTACTGTTTCATTGCCTATTCCGATCAATTTTCGAATTCTTCTTTGGTGTTCTTCATTTCTGCTCTAAGCTCGAGTTCTAGAAGCTTTTGGAGTTGTTTAATCACTAGTTCGAGTGAATGTGGTCTACTTAGTTTGGATTTTGAATGAGTTCTGTGCCAGTGAAGTTCTAGGGCATTTTAAGTTCAATCTCAAGTAAATTTGGGTGAATTCGAGTGATTTGTGGTTGAACTCTCATCTTCGTTTGGTTTCAAACTCTTTCTGGGTTGTGATTCAAGTTCCTGGGCTGTGCATTTGCTAATATTTGATTATCTCTTGGTTTGATATTGTGCTGCTGCTGCTGATCTCTTCTTCTGTTAAAATTCCATTTCCAGGTACACGACTCGAGAGTCTATGGATGTAGCTTCACATGATTAAAACATAAAATCAATGGAGATTGACCAAATGTCTTCTATTGCTTTTTAATTGATTCGTTGTCTGTGATTTTGAACTTAGACACTAGTTCAATTGTGTGGAACAAAATTAGTTTTGTAATCATATGAACTAGATTCGAATAGAGCTGTTGTATAATTTGAACTGAAATTGGACTATGTTAGCTATCATTTGGTACAGACTGTTAGGTAGTATGAGAACTTGTATTCCTCATTAATTGTGGATTTGCATGTTCAATAGTTCTGTTATTTTGAAAGTTTTCTGTGATTCGTTTATTGTGTAGTTGATGTTAGTTACATTTTGTGGACTGAAATATGGATTTCTATAGTTAAGGTAGTTGTATTGGGCTACACCAACGGAGTAAATTATTTGAATTGGTCATAGGTAATCTGGTTGTTAATATGAATATAGGTTGATGCATCTTCACCTAAAGCTAAATCTTGTAGTAATTATATCAATCAGCCACTTAGTTAATTGTAACCTCATATGATTAATTACCTTAAGCATCAATTGATATACTAGTTTGAAGTAGCATTTTTAAGTTAGTACAAGAATGTTAGTAAACATCATAATGTGCACGTCTTTTGGATTTGTCCATTAAACTTGATAGGTTTCACTTAGCTATTAAGGTGTTAATCTAATCAACAACATCTGAACAATATATTAGAACAATTGTTAACTGGTCATTTGCTCAATTTGAACTACCGTGTTTGGCTCAGTCACGTGGGCTTAACTATTCCTTTTCCCCCAAGAGGTGTAATCTCCAGATTGATAAACGAGCAGCCCTGGTCCCTTTTTATGACTGTATACGCTTGGGCCTTGGCTGAGATATACGGATGGCCAGTTTCAAAGCCCGATGTTTGGCTTTGGTACATCATCACCAATTAGTCTGCTCCAACCCCGTAGAAAATCAATTAGGACCTGTATTTTTATTATTAGAGATCAACAAAAATAGAAATCATAGTTACTTTAGGATTTGCCCTTTAAAATAAATAATAGATGAGACGAGCCTCGCCAAATAAACGCATAAATTGTGGGGCCCTCAATAAATGTCATACTAAAAATACCTAGACTTCGGGATAGGCCGTTTAGCGAATTTCACGGCCTTCCCCAAAATGATAGTGTGTTAGTCACTTTAGGCGCATTTTTTAATAATCTTACTTTCTTAAATACGGGTGCACATTTATGTGACCCAAATCCGAATCTCAATGGAGTCGAAATGTGTTGACAACCACGGGTGCACTGGTGCGACGTGGTTCGAGATGTGTTTTCACGACGTTGTAATCCTCTCAAAATAATAATAATAAAAGCGGTTCAAAGTTAAATGCACATAGGTTAAAACATATACTAAAATTAAATAAATAAACCAAATATGACAGTTGAGCGACCGTGCTAGAACCACGGAACCCGGGAATGTCTAACACCTTCTCCCGGGTTAACAGAATTCCTTATCCGGATTTATGGTTCGCGAACTGTTAACAGAGTCATAATCTCCTCGGTTCGGGGTTCAACCGGTGACTTAGGACACCATTAATCTCCCAAGTGGCGACTCTGAAATCTTAATAATAAATCCCGTTCCGATTGTCCTTTAATTGAAAAAACTCATTTACGCCCTTGCGGGTGTAGCGAAAAAGGAGGTGTGACAGTTCTACATCGACTAAAAGATCGCCAGTTCATATTTAAATCTCCACCATCATCTATACCTATATTTTTGGTCGGCTGAAATATTGCCATTTTACTTTTTACACCGACTAAATCATTGTCAAACTTTATTTAAATTCTATATCGGTTGAAATATCACCATTTATACTTTTTGCATCGGCTGAAATATTGCCATTTACATTCTTTTGCATCGACTGAAACATCGCCAAACTCTATTTAAATTCTCTATCGGTTGAAATATCACCATTTACACTTTTTGCATCGGCTGAAATATCGCCAGACTATTATTTAAATTCTCAATCGGCTGGAACATCGCCTATTTATTTAAATTTCTGTCGGCCGAAATATCGCCATTTACGCTTTTTGCATCAGGTGAAATATCGCCAAACTGTCCAAAGGCGTCATCGTTCGGAGGCATCATCCTCATAGCCCGAGAACATCATGCCATTGCCTGAGGACCCCACTTTATATCCTGCACATCATTATTCAAAGGCATCATGGTTCGGAGGAACCATTATCATAGCCCGAGAACATCATTTCATAGCCTGCGAATCCTTTAATTTTTACGCTTCATGGATCAGGACATCATGGTCTGAGGACGTCATCTTAACCGTCCAAGGACAGCATTCATGGTCCAACGGGAACTTGCATCATGTTTAAGTTTACGCACAATATACGCCTATATTTCTCACTTGCAGGTACACCGCCTAGCAACGACCGTCTCAGCAGGAGCGGCCTCGTTCCGGTTCTCCCAGCCGATCAACTTCAAAACATCTCTTGCTTTCCCCATGTGTCATGTCTGTCCTTTCAAATCTCCATCAGCATGTAAAATCAGGGATATGTAGGAAGCTCATAAACCGTAGCTCGGTCAAACTCTTTTCAAACCACTGTCACACCTCTTTTTTACTGGCTTACTACACCCCGCGAAGGGTATAATAAAAAAGAGTTTTTCCAATTAAAGGACGGTCAGAACGGGATTAGTTATTTAAAAAAAATTTAGAGTCGCCACTTGAGAATATAATGGTGTCTCAAGTCACCGAATTAATCCCGAACCGAGGAAAGTTTGACTCTGTTACAGTCTGCGAACTAGAAATCCAGGTAAGGAATTCTGTTAAT
>MU736587.1:29509-44753 GCA_026770625.1 Nicotiana glauca | reverse complement strand
CTACATGCTATTATTTTGCCACAACTTAGCCTCACATGCCTAAGGCTATGCATTCCTTTATATGTTAAATTTCCCTCTCGAAGTAGCCCTTAATTATAGGCTGACTTCAAATCTCTTTGTGTGATTCTGATTGCACCCTTGTGATTGATTCTTTCTTTATTGTACTGATTTCCCTACTTCTCAGACCTATTTGAATGCTAGCCTTGAAATCTCGACCCCTGCCTTTCCTACTCAAGTTGATTGATTCCCTTACCTTGATTATATTGGTATTGGGTTCTTATAGACCTTTCCTTGATTAGAGTCTGATGAACCTAGCCTCTATTACCTACTATGTACCTGTACTATTCTTTAAATACTTCCTTATTAGTCATAGTCAGTCTATGTGATCTCTTTCCTTGTTTAGCACTTGCAGGTTGCCTTTTGATATTTAATTCCTCGAATAAGGGAAGTCTTTGATACTGTTTAATTCTAACTGACACTTGTTCCCCAAGTTATTGTTGAACTGCAATCCTTACCTTATTTTTTGCCTATTTTTACATTATAAATACTCTTCTCCCTTCTCTTTGAACACAAGAACACAGAACAATCTGAGTTCACAATTCACTTCCACTTATACTCTCTCTCTTTCTGATACTTGCACTATTGTGGACTGTGTTTGCTTTCTTCTGCACTCTTTTGCTTCTATACTGGTATGTCTCAATTAGTTTACATGCTTCAACAACAATGTGTTTAATTCTGCCCATTTGTTTTCTAGCATATTGTCACATGCTCCCCCCTTTCCTTTATAGTTCAGTATTTAAATTATGTATTTAAATCAGTTGTTTGTCATGAATTTGATACTTTATGAATTCCCTTACCCTTACCCTTTGTGTGTGAGTTGTGGTTCAGGGCATAACAGCACTCCAATATTGTTGTCTATGATCCTGAACTGGATTCTTTGAATCTCAAACTCAATCAATTCCCATTCCTTTTCCCCTTTATGTGTCTGAGCCCTGGATTTGAGTCTAATAGTGTCCTAATCACTATCCAGACTTTAGTCTGACTTTCAAAAGGTCTGCTCCTAACTTGTTCAACCAAACAAGTGGTCAGGGGTGTGCCAGCCTACCTTGTGGCTAGGTATGACCACCACCTGTCATGGCTGCATAATTCCCTTTCACTTTGCACTTACTCTTAGCTATAAGGTTTGGCCCTCTCTTGCAAGACATGCTTTGGGACCCATGAGCTCCCTCTGAACTTGGATGCCTGAGAGTTGGCTCTTCCACACTGCACTATTCTAATGTTAATGGCTTCCTGGGTGTAAGCAATGCTTGGAATCCCTGAGATTCCTTGGAACTTTGAAACACCTTGGATAAAGAGAAGGCTTTGGAAATTTGAATCCCAGAAATGGATCAATCGCATGTTACCATATATTAAGGTTGAATTAGGTTGCTCGGATCTAGCTGTTAGCTTTTGATGTATCTTTTAATTTCTAGTTTGATTCATTGGTTTGTAATAATTTTGTATGAAACTCGGGGATTATAGTAAAAGGGTGTGGGAAGAATCTTTACTTTTCTTGCATCCAAGGGGTAGAAAACATGACTTAGGATTTTATTTTTTATCAAACTAGAAATCCTGCCTATAGGGTCTTTAATACTGATTCAATCACATAGAGACCATGCCTATAGGATTTAACGCTTAACTTTACCACAAAATCACCTAGAAAGCATGCTTATAGGATTTAACACTCATGTTCCTGTAATTACACATATAGAGTTCATGTCTATGGGCTCTTGCATTTCTGCATACACAAATGTCATTAGGCAATCCGTTTAAAGGCTTAATAACAAAGTTACATATAGACATCATGTGTATAAGACTCCTATTAATGTCATGAAAGGGTGTTAAAATCAGCAAACGTATAGAAAGTATGCCTATAGGAAATCTCGACCTTAATAGCCTCATTCGTTTCTAAAACAGAACCAATCGTTGAAATTCATATCTATCTTAACTAAAATTGGTAAACCCTTTCTCATCTTCAATCTGCACTTTCCTGAAGCTCGTAAACCTTTTAAATCAGACTACATTTTTTCTGAAACAACTGGTAATTCCTTTTCTAAAAGCAGTTCGCATCTTTTCTCTTTGTTAAAACTGATGCCTCTTTTCTCCAAAATCAACTTGCATCTTTTCTAAAATTACTAGTAACTCTTTGCATCTTTTCCTAAAATTAATAGATCATATGCCTAGTGTTATTTCAACACATAGACAAAGGGTTGGCTAATTAATTAATTGGGTTATTCCCTGGCAACTGTATCCGAGTGGCCTAATGCAGACTTTCTATCTAAATACGTGTGTTGAACCAGTCCGCTCGCTGCTTAATTTTAATCTAAGACCAAATCAGTATCTGTCAAGGCATGCTAAACTAAATGATTGTTTGACTTCTGGGGTTAATTTGAGCCTTGTTTTCTTGTTTATTCTACCTTTTTATTTGATACTTGTTTTGAATGTCGAGTTAGAATTTTATCCTTTAAACTCCATAAAGGCCTCCATCTCTTTCTTTCCTCTCTAGGATTAGAAGTCCCAATACCCCGGGACTGATAGGATTGGGACGAGTAGTAGCATGTGATAAGTAAACGATATCATTCCGCGCTATAATACCTTAACGGGGTGGGAAGGATAGACATGGAGATGATGATTACACGATAACACTCCGCGTACAATTGATTACCAATGTTGTGCAAATGATACATGTAATGTATAAACCTAGGACCCCCTTTCTCTTTTTTTTTTTTTTTATTAGTTTAACAAATTTTTCTGAATCTTTGAAGATATTGCATTTTCTGCTTCTCACATGAATTTCGGATTATTTGCACTAAGTACTTGACCTTTTCCTCTATTTGCACATTTTTTTTACAAAAAGAACTGCTCCTTTTCTAAAAAATTCAGCACTTCTTTCAACCTTTTGTGCTTCTTGTACTTGTTTGTTTACGTGTGCATCTAAAGTCACAATTGTAGCATGACCGGAAACCATACTAGTGGATCTTGAAGGGTTCCTAACACCTTCCCCTTGGGATAATTTCAAGCCCTTACCCAAAACTCTTGTTTTCATCTTTAATCTTTTTTCTAAAAGTGTCCTAATGCACTATAATCATTAGGTGGCGACTCTTCAAACTCTCAAAAACCCCAATTCCCAAAGTGGGAAAAGAGTTGTCTTCCCGAATGTCGTGAACCTGATTTCGCTTTAGGAAAAAGGGGGCGTCGACAGTATCACCTTCGATAAGTCTAATGCCGACGGTTTGTCTTTCCCTCATTATGATGCTTTAGTTATCACTCTACGTATCGCCGATACGGATGTTAAAAGAATCATGATTGACGACGGAAGCGGCACCTGTATTATCCACCTGAGGGTCCTCGTACAAATGGGACTCAAGGGCAAGGTAATACCGCGTTGCATAACACAAAATGGTTTTAACAATGCATTGGAACAGACATCCGGAGAAATATTATTGCCCGTTTTAGCATGAGGGGTTACGCTGGAAACAACTTTCCATGTAATGAACCAGGAAACGACCTACAACGTCATCATAGGACACCCATGGATACATGCCATGCGAGCGGTCCCTTCAAGTTTTTACCAAGCGATCAAATTCCCCACCCCGTGTGGGGTATTCAGCATTCGAGGCGAGCCGCGCACCGCACAGGAATACTACAAAATAGCTAAAGATTGCACCCATACCAAACAGCTAAAAGGGGCGAGTGCAGAAGCATAGCAATCAGTCGTGTCGGGGACTAAAGTCAACCCGACAACGGACGCCATCAAAGACCCCGATGTCGTGGAAGCCTGTAAAGAAATGGTTGAAGATCTCGACCCAGTCCAGTTGGACGACACCGACCTCATAAAGAAAGCCTACATCGGGCACGGCCTCACCAACCCGAGTAAGTATCATGAATTCCTAACTAACCATGTAGATTTGTTTGCTTTTTCCCATTCAGATATGCCGGGAATCTCGAGAGACATCGCCACCCACAAGCTAAACGTCGATCCATTACATCCGCCCGTGCGACAGATGAGAAGGAAATTCAACGCCGCCATTAATGAAGCGGTCAGCGATGAGGTAAGAAAATTACTGGCCAACGGTTCCATCAAAGAATCGAAGTACCCCCAGTGGCTCGCCAATGTCGTCATGGTCAAAAAGAAAAACAAGAAGTGGAGAATGTGTGTGGATTTCACTGATCTGAACAAGGCATGCACGAGGATTCATTCCCACTACCCCACATCGACCAATTGATCGACGCCACCGCGAGACATGTATTTTTGAGCTTCTTGGATGCCTACTCCGGCTAAAACCAAATCATGATGGCCGAGGAGGACCAGGAGAAAACAACTTTCATCACCCACCAAGGGACATACTGCTACAACGTAATGCCCTTTGGGCTCAAAAATGCGGGGGCTACGTACCAGAGACTGGTCACCAGAATGTTCAAAGAACAGCTCGGTAAGACCATGGAGGTCTATATCGATGATATGCTGTTGAAGTCGACAAAGAAAGAAGACCACATCGACCATCTGAAAGAAGCCTTCGAAATACTGAGAAGGTACGGGATGAAGCTGAACCTCGAGAAATGTGCCTTTGGCGTAGCCTCGGGAAATTTCTTAGGATTTCTCGTATCCTAACTAGGCATCGAGGTTAACCCAGATCAGATCAAGGTGATAGATTCAATACCTGAAATTATGAACAGCAAAAAATAGGTACAAAAGTTGGCGGGGCGAATAGCCGCCCTATCCAGATTCATCTCACGGTCCTCCGACAGGTGCCATAAATTTTTCAATGTGTTGGGAAAGGACAACGGGTTATAATGGAATGAGGAATGCGTCGAAGCCTTGAGAAAATTGAAAACATACCTGTCTTTGCCACCACTACTGGCCAAAGCTAGTCCAGGCGAGCCCTTGTTGGTATATCTGGCCGTCTCCGAGGTCGCCGCCAGCGCAGTCTTGGTTCGCGAAAACAAAGGTACGCAATCTCCTATTTACTATATTAGCAAAACCTTAGAGGATGCCAAAACACGATATCCACACCTCAAAAAATTAGCCCTGGCATTGGTCGTAGCTTCTCGAAAGCTCCGACCCCATTTCCAATGCCACCCCATAAAAGTAGTAACAACCTTCCCCTTGAGAAGTGTCCTACATAAGCCTGAGTTATCAGGCAGACTCGCCAGCTGGGCTATAGAGATCAGCAAGCACAATATCTCGTATCACCCAAGAACCGCCATTAAGTCGCAAGTACTTGCCGACTTTATAGCTGGTTTCAGCGCAGAAATACTGCCAAAGGCAGAACTGGAGGCGCGTCGTACCCCCCAACACCGACTTATGGAGTCTGTACACTGACGGCGCCGCTAATGCCTCGGGATCAGGACTGGAATCATTCTTTAGGTCCCCATGGGCGAAATAATTTGCCAGTCCGTGCGGTGCCCCGAAATGACTAAAAACGAAGCCGAGTACAAGGCCGTTATTGCAGGTATGAAACTAGCCATCAAATATGGGGCTCGACGACTCATTCTCCACTGCGACTTCCAACTCGTAGTGAACTAGGTCACTGGGACTTACCAAATCAAGGAGCAGAGATTGCAAAAATATCAGTCAGAGATCCACGGATTAATGACTGAGTTTGACGAGTGCCGCTTCAAACAAATTCCGAGGGCACGGAACGTCGAAGCAGATGGCTTGGCAAAATTGGCCGCAGCCACTAAAAACTTCAACAAAGAAAGTGTGGTCACCCTCCTCCATTCATCCATTGATTACACTGAGGTACTCTCTTTAAATTTAACTTGGGACTGGCGCAACCAATTTGTATCCTATCTGCAGGATGGTACACTCCCATTCGATAAAAAAGAAGCAAAGAAGCTCCGTGTACAGGCTGCCAGGTATTGCCTGATAAACCCCAAGCTCTACAAAAGGACATTCGGCGGACCCCTAGCCAAGTGCCTAGGGTCGCACCAAATGAGACCAGTACTCAAAGAGGTACACGAGGGTCACTACGGCACCCATACAGGCAACCGCGCCCTCATACGCTGCATAATACGAGCCGGTTATTATTACCCCACCATGAAGAAAGAGGCAGCGGAATACATTTGCCAATGCGAACAATGTCAAAAATATTCCCCCATGATACACCAACCAGGAGAGCCCCTCCACTCAGTCACTTCCCCATGGCCTTTCATCAAATGGGGAATGGATATAGTCGGTCCCCTACCAGCAGGACGAGGAAAAGTACAATTTCTATTAGTTTTAACTGACTACTTCTCCAAGTGGGTGGAAGTAGGTGTGTACGCCCAAATACGCGAACAGGAAGGCATTGCCTTCGTATGGAAGAACAATCATCTGCCATTTCGGCATCCCCAAAGAAATCAGATGCAACAACGGACGACTATTCGTCGGTCAGAAGACGACGGAATTCTTCGACAAATGGCACATTAAGCGAATACTCTCCACGCCATATCATCCCGCCACCAACGGCCAAGCAGAGTCTTCCAACAAAACAATACTGAACATACTAAAAAAGAAACTCAAGGAAGCCAAAGGGCTATGGCCCGAACTATTACCGGAAGTATTGTGGGCGCACTGGACCAAACCAAAATCCTACACAGGAGAAACACCATACTCACTGGTCTACGGAACTGACGCAGTCATACCAGTCGAAGTCGGCGAACCAAGCTTGAGGTATTCATATACCAGCGGTACAGAGAACGACGAAAACANAAAGTGGGAGACTACGTCCTCAAAGCCAAAACATTGGCATCAAAAGACCCAAGCGAAGGAAAACTAGGCACCAACTAGGACGGACCCTACAAAATCACAGCAGAAGCAGGTAAAGGAGCATTCCAATTAGAAATAATGGAAGGAATAACTCTCCAAAACAATTGGAACGTCGCCCACCTCAAGTATTTCCATTTCTAAAAGGCGTCTCCTGAGTCGCACTCTTTTTCCCTTACCCGAGTTTTGTCCCAATTGGGTTTTCGCGGGGAGGTTTTTAACGAGGTGACAGAGGGGACACCTGGAGATATTTGCGGAACGAGTTTATCATACCAGCCATTCCATTCGCTCTCCTGGCTGACATGACAAAGGGAATGGACTAGCATGATCTCTAATGTATGAACGGCTAAGGGCATCTCTAATGTATGAACGGCTAAGGCCATCTCCAATGTATGAACGGCTAAGGCCATCTCCAATGTATGAATGGCTAAGGCCATCTCCAATGTATGAACGGCTAAGGCCATCTCCAATGTATGAATGGCTAAGGCCATCTCCAATGTATGAACGGCTAAGTCCATCTCCAATGTATGAAAGATTAAGGCCATCACCGTCAATAAGTCAACCCAGCAAGGCCATCTTCAATGTATGAACGGCTAAGTCCATCTCCAATGTATGAAAGGTTAAGGCTATCACCGTCAATAAGTCAACCCAGCTCGACTACGACAAATGAGTAATTTGGCGATAGTCGAAGTTACGTATATGGCGAAGGCTATCTCCAACGTGTAAATGGCTAAGGCCATCGTCGTCAATAAGTCGACCCAGCTCGACTATGACAAACGAGTAATTCAATGACAGTCAAAGTTACGTATATGGCTAAGGCCATCTCCAACGTGTAAATGGCTAAGGCCATCATCGTCAATAAGTTGACCCAGCTCGAATACGACAAATGAGTAATTCGACGACAATCAAAGTTACGTATATGGCTAAGGCCATCTCCAACGTGTAAATGGCTAAGGCCATCATCGTCAATAAGTCGACCCAGCTCGACTACAACAAACGAGTAATTTGACGACAGTCGAAGTTACGTATATGGCTAAGATCAGCTCCAACGTGTAAATGGCTAAGGCCATCATCGTCAATAAGTTGACCCAGCTCAACTACGACAAACGAGTAATTCGACGACAGTCGAAGTTACATATATGGCCAAGGCCATCTCCAACGTGTAAATGGCTAAGGCCATCGTCGCCAATAGTCGCCAACCCTGTTTGACTACGGGACAAGGCACGTAAATAACAGATGAAGCGATGCCATTATTAGCTAAAGCCATCACTATTTAGCATCAAAACCGCCTCCTATCGGCGGACAACACAAACAACATTCGAGAAGCATACTGAGAATCCTACAAGTAAGCGAGCATCCGCTCTGCGGAGATGAGATACCGAAAATAAAAGATACAAAAGAAAAAGAATAACAGCAAAAGTATATCTTTCATTATCATCCAAAAATTCATGTACCCATTTACATTTCCAAATACAACAAAACAAAATGTATACAAGTCCTAAGGGGCTTCGCCATTCTGCTCATCGTCCCCCGCCGGACCGCCATCTCGTCCATTTCCGCCCCCGGGCTGATAAGTTGCAGAGATCCAGGACCCGGATCCTAGATGGTTAATGTCTTCGGAATTATAGCCTGCCCAATTTGGGGAGTCAGAACTATAACCACAGGCTTCACAGGCGACGCGCCGTTTCTCCTGAACCTCCGCCTCATTAGCTCGACCCGCAGCTAAGAACTCCTCGAGCACGACTAGCATGGACTTGGCATACACCCACATCTCATGCACCTCACGATGCGCATCCTCATCAGACCTTGTCACAGTAGTCTGCTTAAGGGCTTCAATCTCAGTCGCCTTGGCATCAAGCTCGGCGGTCAAGGCAACGACCTTGGCTCGCAAATCAGCGGCTTCTACCGCTACCCCACGGCCAATCTCCAGTTCTTCTTCCTTCGACTGGAGAAGAGTCTCCAGCTCAATGTTCCTAGCCAAAGTGGCCATCAGCTGCTCATCAACTTGCTCCAGCTCAACCACCCTCCGTTTCAGCTGGGCCTCCGACTGCTCAAGGCCCTCACGGAAAACCTAAAATTTAGGGTCCTGCTTGAGCAGGTCCGCCAGTGCCTAATGCTTGGCACGGTACTGCTGATACTTCTTTGCCACTTTATCAAAAGTGGCTGCCTTCCTCTGCGCTCGCCGCCTCCTCTCTACCTCCTACATGAGATTCTAAAAAGGAGAAGAAAAAGAGGAAAGGCAAGTCAGTATGCATCAAAGTTATCCTTACGGCACACAAAGAAAACTAAAAACTACCTGCAAGGCCGCGCCAGCGACCCTACGGGATAGATCCCCCCCCCCCCTCACTAACACCTTTCAGCGTTTCACGTTCAGCGGCCGCACATAACAGAGTCATATCCGTTGCGGACTGCTCGCTGTGTTGCAATAGGTTATACCCTCCTGGAATCAGAATTCGACGGTTGGATCTACCTGCCGTCATCCCCACATGGGCCGGATCCCTCGTTAACACATCTGCATCCACATGGACGGCCTCAGGGTCTACCCTCTCGGCACTGTCGCCCACTTCTCCAATAGCAACCGACGAGCCACTCTCCGGAATACGAGCTGGGTTGGCGTCGGGAATTTCCCTCCTTTGGGGAGCTGACCTCCCAGAACGGATGGCAGCAGCCATAAAAACTAGCCTCGACCCCTGACGGGGCTCACTCGCCATCTCGTCTTCTGTGGCTATCCCCTTGCCAGTTATCAACCGACGTCTTTTCCTTTCTGGCGGCTTCTCACCCTCAGAAGTCTCCTCCACAGCCGCAGGGATGGCATTGAAGGAGTCGTTTCACTCTTGGACGCCGCCACGGGCGCAATCTCCTACTGAGGAACCTCGGGAGCACCATCACTGAGCGAGTCGCAGGGTATGTCTCCGCCCTCGGAGTCATTCCCCACCCTAGGCGAGGTAATAATGTTTCTTTTCTTCTTAGGGGCGCTCCGACCTGCCAACACGAATAATTCAAGTAACAAACCTAAGGGAACCCCCAAACCTGAGCCAAAGAATTACCTGATGGGCCGTATCGTTCACGAAATGCAGCCCAGGTACGGCATTCCTCCGCATAAGGAATCATTTTTTCCACCCACGACTTAATATTTTCAATGAACTGGGGTGGAGAAGCCCTCGCTACAAAAAAGAGAAAAGAAAGAAATCACAGTGGCCGCATGGTCAAGGTCGCAAGTAATCATGAATTTTACAAATAAATGTACTTACGTTCTGGGTTCCATATTTCCAAGAATCCCTCAGGGTTAGACACCAGGTGCTCCGTCCTAATGTAGAAGTACTTACGCCAAAAGTGGCGGTTGGTCTTGTCGTCGTCTTTAACAACCAAGCCCTTCGTGCCACAGCTTTTCAACTGCAGCATGGTGCCCCTCAGGTAACCTGGGATGAATAACTGTAAAAGGTGGTGAACTGAGACGCTGCACTCAGCCTTGGCCGCATATGTGGTCATAATCCTACACACCTTCAAGGTGTAAGGAGTAATCTGAGCCGGACACACATTGAAAAAGCGGCAAAGCTCCTCCGTTAGATGGTAGATCGGGAAGCTATAACGATCAAAAATGGATACTCGTAGAAGGTGCAGTACCTAGGCCGATGCACATTGGCGTAGTCCGTCCCAGCCGGAACCATCTCCACATAGTCCAGAATATGGTGCCTCTCGAAGATCTTCTAAGTGGGATTGTAATAGATCACTATGCTCCCAGGGAAGGGCTGGGCTTTTAGTTGGAAAATCCCTTCGAATATGCATCTCCTTTGGGAGGACGTTGTCTACACTAAGGGGAACAAGGGCCTTCCCTGCCTTTTCCTCTTCGCCACCGGAGGAGGGCGAAACCCTAGATGGGGCATTATCTTTGGTCTTTTTACTACTCTGGTGATGCTTTGTCATATTATCCTATGTAAGAAATGAACCACTAACGATAGAAAGTATGGTTTCAAAGAAGTGGTAGAGTCTCGCACGAAATAACGGTTGCTAGAAAGAAAGGCAAAGAAGGAAGCCAGTAAAGTTTTTCCAAAGGTTCGAAAGATGAAATGGATTGAACATTCCCTCTATTTATAGGGTTAGGATGTGCGGAAATCGAAGAGGCATGATTCAAAATGGGCGTGGGAAACCAGAACATCATATCATCCTTTGAATCGCCTCGGGAATAAGTATAATTATGACGCATGCGGGCGATGACATCATTTCAAAAAGGGAACCACGCCAGTGGCTCGGCGATGCCATACATTTCATCTCATTCACATCACCGCCCCCATAATGAGGTCAAATTTTTCAAAGATGAGGTTTGCATTTCCGCCCTTTAAAGACGTCTAACGAATACGCCTCCAATGAGCGGAGGGACTAACTGTATGGGGGTCTCTACGCCGAAGGGTACGCCCAGTGAGCATACGTCAACTAAAGTAAGGGTACGACTTGGGCGTAAAGACAAAGGCGACGCCAGTTAAAACTCAGCATCCTCGCTAGGGGGACGTCAACTACTTTTTGTACTTTTATGATTATTTCAAGGAAGGCCTCCTGCTATATAAAGGAGACCTTAAAAGGGCATCAGTATTATTGTCAAATAATACAACTCTCTTTTTTTCTCCTATTCTATCTCCATCTCTACATCTAACGAACACTCATTCTCACGTTTTTATTACCAGATCTACTACAATATTTTCATTTTTTTGTCTCAAGGTTTTATTATATTTGATTACGATTTACCCTCATTTATTTTTTATTGTTGTTTAAGCTTATAAAGTATATTGATAACTTTTGAGCCAAACATATATAAAGAAATAAAGACAAGAAATATACACAACTAGTACTCCATTATTTTTGCTAAAAAAAATTTATTTGGCTAAAATGATGGAGTTCCTACCAAACGTTTTACAAATTCGGCCCAAAAAAGAAAGAGAAATATGCATTTGGAACAAATAGACATTATATCCTAGAAGAAATTAAGAAGAATAAAAATTAGAGTAAAGTCCACATTGTATGTTAAGATGAACCAAGAAGAAATACATAGTTGTAACAAATAAATCATTATATATGAGTATATGACAATTAGAACTTAAAAAATAATCTATTTAGAAGTTGATTTTTCAATTTTTCTTCACTCTCACATGCTTAAAAGAGAGTGCACTCACACTTTTTGCTACAAAAGCGTACAAAGGAGTAATGGCTCTCAAAAGGCCAAGTTCACGGGTAATTAAGACCACGAATAGTTTAGGGTTATAACTAATAATCCATGCCATTTTTTTTTTTTCGCCTTTTGCTTAATAGTACTCCCATGTTTAATAGAGAATGCATGGAATCCCTCCCTAGGATATCTGCATGCTTCCCTTAGTTTGCTTCAGGAATTTATTTTCTTAGTTTGTGATACTTAAATAGCTAGTTGGGTTGTAACTAAGATATGGCTTTGTATAATTTTATATTGGTGGTTAATAAAACTAATAGTTACCTTTGAAAAAAAAAAAGAGGGATAGAGATAATATGAGAATATTTCTATTTGAATTATCTTTAAAGATAAAATTTTTTAGATAAATGGTACTAACAGTACTATTCAAAATTTAGACCATTCAGTAATTGTGAACTATAGACTAGAAGTTTAAAAACAAAAAAATATTTTAGGAAAAAAATGTATATTTATATTAGAAAAACTTACACAAATGTCCCAAATAAATCTTAATTGACCAACTTCTAGCCATTAGTCGTATACTTACTAAAACTAGCCAATAAAAATTAAAAAATCAAATAATAGGGTTTTTTCTCTCAAATAATCACATGCAAAAATCACATTTCATATTTTAAAGCGTAATTAGCAACACTACATACAAGACGGAAAAGAGATTTTATTGATGAGGTAGCAAATAAGGTGGTAAAATTCAAAAATATATACAATATTCCAAAAATCTAAACAAAAAAGAAACTTTTTCAATAGGTATAGCTGAAATTCATTGAAAATATATAGATAAGTCAATATACAAAATTTGAGGAAGATTGGAGGTGATCTGGCTTTGTAACAAAATTCGTGATTAAATCGAGTTCAAAAAAGTCTTCTGCGACACATGTATCAAACATGTATCACGCATGTATCTCACACACAGGTATACATGAATATACATGTGATACACAGTTGATACAAATATGATACATATGTGATGCACAAATGATACATAGTGTGATACACATATCATTTTTTATGTTCAGTTTTTACTTCGAATTTTCAATTCAAACCACCTCAAAACTTCACCAAATCATCCAAAAACTGAGATTCAAACTCCTTAAGTTGTGCCCAATCTATTCTACAAGCACCCACTCAAAACAAAGTAAAAATTTGATTATTTTTTGCTATAATTGGCTAATTTGGCTAATATTAGTAATATTTTATTAATTGGTCAGTTTTTATAATAAGCTACTTATAAATGAACATAGCTGGTAATTTCCCTTTATATTATATCAAAAGAAGAGTGGTGAAAAAGGATATTAAGCAAAGGGACGGGCTAATAAAAAGTCATAGTGAAGTAATAATACTAAGTAGCAGATAATCTAATCAAGAAAAACGAAGAACATAAATTATTCGACGACTATTTGATTTGTTTTCTTTGATTTATAGAGATTATGTTATTGGCTACATTACATTAATAAATAATATGTCCATTAAAATTTTATTAAAGCAACATTTTTTCTAATTTGCTCAAATGAGTAAGAGCACAATTGGTCGTGAATAATATTTTTTGGTAAAGCAATATTATCTCTAATTTGCTCAAAAACATTAGATCGTAATTTGACATGATTAATATTCTTTAACATCGATTGCACATCGTGCTGGTTCTATACTAGTACAATATGATTATAAAATAGGATTGATCTTATATATCTGTTAACAACTATGAATAACTTTTTAGCAACTTAACCTAATGTAGGATGTTGTTTTATTTTTCAGGTTACTAATTTCATATATTATTTCTTGAAAAATTAATTCAATAGCTGCCCATCAAATCTTTTAAATTAAAATTAGCCGGTGATTGTAATATATAAATATATAATTCATGTATCATATGTGTATAATTCTATATAATTAATGTATAATATGTGTATACCGGCCATTTGCATTAAAATCCCTTATTCCTTTTATTACCTTTAAGGTGACAAATAGTGTAAATTGTAAAAAAATTACTTTATTAATGTACGAAAGTTACACTCAATAAAGTAACAATTAACGGTGATAATGATCCTACGCCAATGAGATTTCGTTAGTCCATTAACATAACTCACAAGCTGAACATGATTTACAAAGTAATTTGTATGTATGTAAATTATTATGCATTCAATTTAGAAATTAGCAAAATAAAGAGGCAAGATAATACTCAAACTCACTGATATTTTGATTTAAATTTAGACTTTTTGACTAACGTACTGTTACTTGAAAAAATGGGTGGGGATTTCAAGTCCGTTTCCTTATTAAGTATCCTGCAAAGACTTTTCAAACCTAATTCTTTGTAATATAAAATAAAAACCCTTCTAAGATCAATAAGTCGATATGTCCGAGTGGTTAAGGAGACAGACTTGAAATCTGTTGGGCTTCGCCCGCGCAGGTTCGAACCCTGCTGTCGACGTTGCTATAAATACTTTTTTCCTTTTTCTACCTTTTCTTTTATCCGTACTAGTATAAGAACCCGCGCAATGCGCAGATAATTTGCCAGAATATTAATCTTATAAATTATGATCTAATATATCATATTAACTTAATAAATATTAGTTGTATTTTATTATTTAATATAGTGTGCAGAAATATAACACAATCTATACATAATTAAAGGATATACATCAAATAGTAATCAAATAAATTATTTGTTCCTTTTTATTTTTATTATTGAATTAGCAAGTACTAAGAACTATTGATAATTTTCTTGAGTGTTATTTATTTATCTTTTATTTTTTAATTTATTTAAAATATAAATATCATAAAATTATATGTATCCCTCTATCTTCGTACATTCCTTTCTACTGTAATACTTATTTGATTAGTTTTTAAATTTTATAGTTTATTAAAAATTTAAATAAAGTAATTTGTTTTAATAAATTATAATTTTGAATTTTATATTTATATATATATATATATATATATATATATATATATATATATGTGTGTGTGTGTGTGTGTGTGTGTGTGTGTGTGTGTGTGTGTGTGTGTATAACATCCTAATAGTATCTTTATATTTTTGTTTTTTTCATTTGAATTGAAATTTCTTTATTTTATTTTATTTTTTATTTTAAAACTTCAACTTGAATCTATTCACCAATTTGAATGGTTAGTTTTTTTTTTCTTTCTTTTATATATATATTTTTAAATTTTAAAATATTTATAAAACTCCAACTTGAAACTACTCCCCAATTTGAATGGGTATTTTTTTCTCCTTTTTTAATATAGCTAAT
>MU736587.1:15485-29400 GCA_026770625.1 Nicotiana glauca | reverse complement strand
ATATATATATATATATATATATATATATATATATATATATATATATATATATGTGTGTGTGTGTGTGTGTGTGTGTGTGTGTGTGTGTGTGTGTGTGTGTATAACATCCTAATAGTATCTTTATATTTTTGTTTTTTTCATTTGAATTGAAATTTCTTTATTTTATTTTATTTTTTATTTTAAAACTTCAACTTGAATCTATTCACCAATTTGAATGGTTAGTTTTTTTTTTCTTTCTTTTATATATATATTTTTAAATTTTAAAATATTTATAAAACTCCAACTTGAAACTACTCCCCAATTTGAATGGGTATTTTTTTCTCCTTTTTTAATATAGCTAATTATAAGATATCTGTATTTATAAATTAAACAGAGTAATCAATTAATTAATAATTTAAAATTCAAAGGTTTACAGTTAGAAAGGGAGTAACCAAAACTACTCCCCAACTTGAATATGCATCGTTTTTTTGTTTTGTTTTTTAATTTTTTCGTATTTTACTATAGCTAATTTAATTTTTTCTTATTTTTAATTTTTTAATTTTAAAATAATTTTAAAACTCCAACTTGAAACTACCCCCTAGTTTGAAAAATGCCACTTGAAAAATATTTTATCTCAACAATGCCACTTGACTTCTTGTAGTTTTCATTTGAATTGAAATTTATTTTATTTATTTCTTTTCATTTTTATTTTAAAATAATTTTAAAACTCCAACTTGAAACTACTATTCAATTTGAATGGGTATTTATTTTATTTATATATTTTCATTTTTTATTATGGCTAATTTTATTTGTTAATTTGTTTTTTATTTTAATATATTCTTAAAACTCCAACTTGAAACTACTCCCCAATTTGAATGGGTCTTTTTTTTCGTTTTTATAGCTAATTATAAGATATCTATATTTATAATTCAAATAGAGTAACCAATTTAATTAAAAATTTATAAGGTGTTTTAGTTACAAAAGGTCGTTTATTTTGTCTTAATAAAGCCACTTTTAATTATTAATATTTTTGTTTTTTTATTGTAGCTAATTTAATTTTTTCTCAATTTTTGTTTTTTAATTTTAAAATAACTTGAAACGGCTCCCTAATTTGAATGAGTATTTTTTTTTTTTATGTTTTTATTTTTTTAATATAACTAATTATAAGATATCTATAAATATTAATTCGAATAGAGTAACTAATTAATTAAAAATTTAAAAAGCTTTTTTTAGTTAAAAAAGTAGAGTTTATTTTGTCCTATTAACAATGCCACTTGGCTTTTTGTGGTTATGTCACTTGTCTTAATAATATGCTTTTGCCTCTCCTTTTATTATATATGGATATAGATTAGTATTGTTTTAAGCACGTTCTCTGCTCTGCTTGCCTTAGTTGCTGCCTCTCCATTTTATACTCGATCGATTCTCATGGTTAGTAGGCAAGTTCACAGCAGGAAGGTGCATCTTTTTCTCTTCCTAACACTGAACAAATGACAGATTCATATCCGGTATTCCCACTGAGTGACAGTGAAGAATAAAACAATACAGGACGGGCACAGCCTTTCAGCAGCTGATGTGTCCGCACTTGCTATCTAAACTCAAACTATATATAGCAGAAAATTTATAACACACACACACACACTTAACTAGGTGTGTGTTATCATGGTGGCTTGTAATCCTAGATCCCGTCTGAACAGAAACAGCAGTCTTACAACACTGCAAACTACAACAACCACCGAAAAAACAAAAGTTGATTGGTTAATGTCATACACAAGTTTCAATAGCCTACTGTTGCTTGATTTTTGCAGAATAACACTTAAATTACCCTTATTGTTATCTAATGCAATTATTTTCTGCATCTTCTTTTACAAATCATATGAAAGGACTTTGCCAACCACCGGTTGCAAAGGATGGAACGCATAGTTAATAAAAGGTTGCTTTGTGTTAGTTGGAATTTGGGATGAAGGCGTTCAGAGAGAGACCGAACAGGAAGGAGAAGTGCATTCCTTATGTTTCTTTTCTTTTCTCTTTTATTTCTGTAAGAAATATCGCAGCCCACACTTAAATTCCTGACACTGTTGGCACAATAAATTGAATACAGTTGCCAGTTCATTGTTGAAGACTTCAAGGTAAGGGAGTTATAGGGCGTAATTTACATCAGTATAAAGTATAAACCACAACCTGCAAATCTGGACGCAGACAAAGGTAAAATGATCCCCGTATAGAGCAACCATAGCACCAAAATCCATTCAAATCAAATTGACCGATCGAGCTCACATAATTCGATGTGCTAATCCCATTCCTCATTCTATCAAGTGGTAACTTCTTTCAAATAATCAGTTACCAGATCTCCTTAAGAATGCTAGTACGCCTAAACCCGCAACTAATGCAGCACCGGCTGCTACAGTGCTGTAGGCTGAAGCCCAAGCAGATTCTGTATGAGCATAATCCAAATTACTGGAGCTTGAACCCCTCCGACGGCCAGTTATTCCTGAATAGTCTAAATGCAATTTTAGCCCCTGTTCAGGTTGATTTCTGTCATCAGTCCTTACATCATATTCAAGATAAGATGGAAACATCTAATAACTACTTTTAACTCAATCTTCTTTCCTGTTATTAGGGTATATATGCTCATTCACATCAACTAAATCATGCATCAAAACCCAGGGGCAGAGGAAAGCCAATAATACCTTCCAACCTGCAGATCTTGCATGGTCAACAGCTGCTGTAAGATCGCTATCTGATGCTAAGACAACCTTGTCATGATCTTCATCTTCATACTGCAAGAGAGTAGTTGCCTTGAATATAATAGTCAACTTGCTCAAACAAGGAAAACCAAGGGGAGGAGAAACATTCAAATGTACAAGGAACAATTAGAGCATTCCAACCAGAATCTGAGGAAGATTGTCCCGGTCAATGTCATCCCCCACTCTCTGAATGATTGCAGCTATAAGATCTGTCATGTTCCGAATATCTGAAATATAGAAATATTAGGGCCATCATGGGAGTCAAAATTATCATAACGGTTGAATTATGAGGGAGAACAAAGCAGACATCATATCAATTTCCTAGAATTAGTTTCAGCAGACAATATATACAAACAAGTAATGGGAAAACAACAGTTCAATGTCGCTCTATAATAATAAAATATGAACGAGCAACAGCATAGCTAAATATACAATGCATGATGTGGAAATTCAAGAGTACCAACAAAAAGAGCTAAAGAAAAACACAAGTGATATGAAAACAGTTGCAAGGACATAACTCCATAAATTTGATAGGAGTCAGGAGCCTTGGGAAAAGTATGACAGTTCACAAGGCAAGTTTCAAGATGCCTGAAAAAGAGAAAGCAGGGGTTTGCAATTTTAGCTCTGTTCACATGATATCAACGGTACTGCATGATTCAGTATCCTGATTCCTGATTGCATATATAAAATAATTTGTCCAATGCAACAAGAATTTCCAGTTAAAAGATACACTTGGTCATAAATGACAACACTAACAAGTGCTTACTTACTTTTATTAACTAAAAACATATTCTCTAAACATACCACAGTTGAATCTGTGCATTCGTCCCTTTTTGTCTTCAATCTTGAATGAAAAACTATTTGGCTGGCTCGATGAAGGATAGGGAATAGATCTTCCTGTTTCTGCCCCTTCAGAAGCCAATTTCAAGGAACTGTCACTGGAATGTCGAATAAACAATGTGAGGCATAATAAAAAAAGGAAAAGAAAATATGAGTTCACAGATATGGAGATTAAGGCCTTAACCTCCGCGTCTCTTCATCATCATCCGGAGTCAATGCCATAGCTGAATCCCAAAATCTTTGCATCATGGAGTTTGCAGCTTCATTATTTATTCCAGCAGTATTTCCCACCTGGTTAGTGAGTAACAGTCAAGAAGTAAATCTCCACAAACTTTGAGAAAAAGGACTTGACATATTAAATATAGAAACTAAGATTTAGTTTAAATACTGTGCGACAAGAATTTCAGTATTCCAAAAGATTGTTTGCTGCTTTAACAATAATTACATCCTAGAATACCTTAATTTTGACATATTAATAGTTGAAGAGTGCCTCAAAAAGGTAATGCTCATGATAAGTTTCTAGTCAATTACTGAAACAATAAACAACAACGACCCAGTGAAATCCCACTAGTGGGGTCTGGGGAAACAATAAACATTTTAAAAAATAGCATATGTGATTATTGAGCAGCTTTCAACTCAAAGCAAATACGACAACTTAACCAATTAATATTTAACTGTCAGTATGATATACGAAGGACTCAGGAACATAAACATATCTGCCAGGAAGCACACTGTACAGAAAGCACAAACAGCAGCGGTAACGGCTAAAGGATTGGTTGAAATATTCATTGATCAGAACTAAAATAAAAGGTTGAATATTAATACTGGCAGTGGAGGACAAAATCAAATGCAAGAATCTTCGGAACATCCTCGAGCAGATTGCTTTTGTGGATCGCGAACGAAGTTAATTTAAAATGCAACAAAATATAAAATAAACCTCCTTCAGTATTCTGTTCAAACATTCAACAAAGTTGTAATTTTTTTAATTTTGGTAAATTGACAACATATTTTACTTTCCTTAAGAAGTCAGTCTTAGCAAAGTGGTAACCAAGATTTCAACTTGATAGATCCATACAAGAATTTATATATACACAGACAAATGTAAAGCTCATCATTGTAGTTAGAACCCTTAGAAGGTTTTTACTTGAATGAGGTAATTACTTACAAGGCAGAATTCAGAAGGTGAATTGACCACCAAAATGGTAGCTCAAAAGATATCAGCTGCTTATGATGAGTTGAGAAGGGAGAAATTAACATGTTTGCGTGTGCTGCCTTACCGTGGCTACAGCTGCATGAGTGATATGAAGCACATCAAGAACAGCAACAACAATTCCCTCTGCCACAAAAAAGAATTACAAATTTAAGCAAATCAAGAAAAGAAGATAAACAGTCTCAAAGTGTATCTGGAGGTGAATAATACCTTTATCAACTACAGGAAGGTGTAAAAATTTCCCATCATGCATTGTATGTAAAGCATCTACAATTGGCATATCTATTGAAGCACATTCTGGATTGGGCGTCATTACCTGGATGTTAGATGCAAAATAAGATGAAGGTTATCAGAGATCAGATAACTTACCTACCAAACCTCAAGAAAGGAAGGAAAAAGAAAACGAAAGAACATATATTTTCTAATTATTTAAAGAACTATTATTTAAAACTTTTACTTTGATAATGAACATAGAGCTATCTCAAACAAAGATATCCCCTCAGTTATCAAGAGGAGAGATTACCTTCTCTACGAGAGTGGACTCGGGGGAAAGATCTTGTGCTATGACTCGCATCAATAAGTCCTTTGAACTGCACAGTCCATGAGGCATATCTTGTCATGAGATGATTAATATGCTATTACACCATAGCACAGAATCTATCAATGTAAACAAGTGGATGCAAGGGAAAACTGCTCACGTTAAAATCCCTCGTGGTTTGTTGTCAACTGTTACAATTGCAGAGCTTGTTCGACATTCAAGCATTTTTTTAGCTGTAGCTAACACAGTATCACTTGGTTCAACCGTAACAATCCTAGAAACACCACAGATACACAACAAATAATGACTGACCTGCAGATTACTTAGAAGATTAAATTATTCTAAAGAGTGAAGATATTACCTACTTTGAATTTTCAGAAATTATGGTAGACAGTGAGGGCCTGAACATTTGCTCCCGAAGTGTTTCTATAAATGTATTAGAACTTGCTATAAACAAGAAAATATGAAAAGGTCAAGCCCAGTCAAATAACATCATCCAATAACAGGAACTGGCCAAACAGTCAGTACATAGACAGTCCTGCACTATACTAGTGAAGATCAGTAGCAACACAAAATTCTAAACCAACCAGAACCAGATGTCCCCCAGTGTTTTTCAACTCCCTCAACAGCAGCTGCAATGGCCTTTCCTTTCTCAGCTGCCCTTTCGAGGCGAGCAATTGCATCATAAAGGCATTTTGCTATATCAAGCAAAGCAACGACCTCTCCATTTTCTACAACCGGCAAATGTCTAAATTTTCCTGTCATCAGGACAAAAATAAGATGTTGGACAGGCTTTCAAAAGTTAACAACTTGAGTTATTTCAGATAAACCAACCTAGCACCATTTTCTGCAAAGCCTCCACAGCAAGTGTGTCAGAAAGCACAAAAACGGGATTTTTCGTCATAATCTTTGAAACAGGTGTTTCCTGTATATTAACTTCTCGAGCAATAACCCTTGTTGCTATATCCTTCAATATGCCCAAAGGAAGTAAAAGAAAAGGATGCATGAAGAGTTAGTTAAAGCTACCACCCTTAGTAGGTATAGGAAAAGTATCAGTGAAATAGGCAGCTCTACAGACTTCTATTTACTAAATGTTTTTTACAGCATTTTTGCATTATTCAAGTCAAACCTTATCCGTCAGGATACCACATAGTAATGCATTTGAATCAGTCAACAATAAAGCATCAACTCTGCGAGCAGCCATCTTGCGGCAAGCTTCATAAATACTTGTAGTATCAGGTACTGTTAGGGCTTTTGACAGCCGCAATCTCTTCACTGTGCGTTCTCCAGTCAGTCCCCTGTTTTGAATGTGTGAGAGAACAAACTATCAAAACTCAAAATAATCACACAAAAATGATGATTTCAAGTCAGAGCGACCATTAATGATCTCAACTATGATCTAAACAAGTTTTTAAAATATTACTTATCCTTACTAGCAAAGGAATCTCTTAGCTACAATTTGTTACTTAATCAAATTTCACAGCATGTGCCAAGAATATAATAAGGAATCAAAGACTTTAAATTGCTAAGCAACCTCCAAAAGCTGCATCAGAAACCAAAAAAAAAAAATCAACCAACCTAAAGGGCAGAGCGAACTCAAACCGAAAAACTGAACAACAGAGCCTCAAGGAAGCCTGTACACTGTAGCCTATTGGACCACTCAAAAAGTATGATGGGATCATTTGAGAATTCAACACTGGTGTAAGATCAACACTGGTGTAAGACCAACACTGGTGAATCAAGACAAATAACCAAGTAAAATGACCTCCGAAGTAGCATTTGTTAGTTGCAGATCATCTACGAACAACAGTGTTGTCAAAGGCGAAAAGCATTTAAAAGCTCCCCAGGTCTATCGAGGGCTTTAAGCGCAAAACGCAATTAAAGTGTAGGCTTTATTTTTAAAAAGGCACAACGAAGAAAAAAATAAATATACACATGTACAACAACAACAACAACAATTTAGTAGAATTCCACTAGTGGGGTCTGGGGTCTGGGTAGGGTAGAGTGTACGCAGACCTTACCCCTACCCCGGGGGTAGGTAGCCTGTTTCCGGGAGACCCACAACTCAACAGACGAGACAATAATATCAGAAAAGAATAAAAGAATAAATCTGCAACAACCAAAGAAACCAGAAAAATAATAATCAGCATCGAACAAGACATCAAATAAGTGGAAGGGTGATAACCCAATACTATGCAAAACGAGAAAAATTAGTGTGCACACAATATAATCCGCTAGCAATCCTAGACACGACTCTATCAGACTAACAGGTACAAAGAGAAAAAACGCTAGACTACCCCCTAACCTACAAACTCTAATGCTCGACCTCCCAACCTTCCTATCAAGAGCCATGTCCTCGGAAATCTGAAGCCACACCATGTCCTGCCTGATCACCTCGCCCCAATATTTCTTAGGCCGCCCTCTACCTCTTCTCGTACCTGCTAAAACCAACCACTCACACCTCCTAAAAAGTAAAATATCTTTTTGCCAAGCATATTTCTTGTTTAGTACTGCTCTATACAAGATAGAAACTGTGGGCAATTAGGAGTGCACACCTTACTGCCTTGCACACACTGAAGCACAGCCTAAGTGAGGCGAATTGCCTACCCTGAGCTTGTATGAGCTTCTGGGGAGGGTAGAGTGTACGCAGACCTTACCCCTACCCCGGGGGTAGGTAGCCTGTTTCCGGGAGACCCACAACTCAACAGACGAGACAATAATATCAGAAAAGAATAAAAGAATAAATCTGCAACAACCAAAGAAACCAGAAAAATAATAATCAGCATCGAACAAGACATCAAATAAGTGGAAGGGTGATAACCCAATACTATGCAAAACGAGAAAAAATAGTGTGCACACAATATAATCCGCTAGCAATCCTAGACACAACTCTATCAGACTACCAGGTACAAAGAGAAAAAACGCTAGACTACCCCCTAACCTACAACCCTAATGTTCGACCTCCCAACCTTCCTATCAAGAGTCATGTCCTCGGAAATCTGAAGCCACACCATATCCTGCCTGATCACCTCGCCCCAATATTTCTTAGGCCGCCCTCTACCTCTTCTCGTACCTGCTAAAACCAACCACTCACACCTCCTAAAAAGTAAAATATCTTTTTGCCAAGCATATTTCTTGTTTAGTACTGCTCTATACAAGATAGAAACTGTGGGCAATTAGGAGTGCACAGCTTACTGCCTTGCACACACTGAAGCACAGCCTAAGTGAGGCGAATTGCCTACCCTGAGCTTGTATGAGCTTCTGGGGAGGTTAGAGTGTACGCAGACCTTACCCCTACCCCGGGGGTAGGTAGCCTGTTTCCGGGAGACCCACAACTCAACAGACGAGACAATAATATCAGAAAAGAATAAAAGAATAAATCTGCAACAACCAAAGAAACCAGAAAAATAATAATCAGCATCGAACAAGACATCAAATAAGTGGAAGGGTGATAACCCAATACTATGCAAAACGAGAAAAATTAGTGTGCACACAATATAATCCGCTAGCAATCCTAGACACGACTCTATCAGACTAACAGGTACAAAGAGAAAAAACGCTAGACTACCCCCTAACCTACAAACTCTAATGCTCGACCTCCCAACCTTCCTATCAAGAGCCATGTCCTCGGAAATCTGAAGCCACACCATGTCCTGCCTGATCACCTCGCCCCAATATTTCTTAGGCCGCCCTCTACCTCTTCTCGTACCTGCTAAAACCAACCACTCACACCTCCTAAAAAGTAAAATATCTTTTTGCCAAGCATATTTCTTGTTTAGTACTGCTCTATACAAGATAGAAACTGTGGGCAATTAGGAGTGCACACCTTACTGCCTTGCACACACTGAAGCACAGCCTAAGTGAGGCGAATTGCCTACCCTGAGCTTGTATGAGCTTCTGGGGAGGGTAGAGTGTACGCAGACCTTACCCCTACCCCGGGGGTAGGTAGCCTGTTTCCGGGAGACCCACAACTCAACAGACGAGACAATAATATCAGAAAAGAATAAAAGAATAAATCTGCAACAACCAAAGAAACCAGAAAAATAATAATCAGCATCGAACAAGACATCAAATAAGTGGAAGGGTGATAACCCAATACTATGCAAAACGAGAAAAAATAGTGTGCACACAATATAATCCGCTAGCAATCCTAGACACAACTCTATCAGACTACCAGGTACAAAGAGAAAAAACGCTAGACTACCCCCTAACCTACAACCCTAATGTTCGACCTCCCAACCTTCCTATCAAGAGTCATGTCCTCGGAAATCTGAAGCCACACCATATCCTGCCTGATCACCTCGCCCCAATATTTCTTAGGCCGCCCTCTACCTCTTCTCGTACCTGCTAAAACCAACCACTCACACCTCCTAAAAAGTAAAATATCTTTTTGCCAAGCATATTTCTTGTTTAGTACTGCTCTATACAAGATAGAAACTGTGGGCAATTAGGAGTGCACAGCTTACTGCCTTGCACACACTGAAGCACAGCCTAAGTGAGGCGAATTGCCTACCCTGAGCTTGTATGAGCTTCTGGGGAGGTTAGAGTGTACGCAGACCTTACCCCTACCCCGGGGGTAGGTAGCCTGTTTCCGGGAGACCCACAACTCAACAGACGAGACAATAATATCAGAAAAGAATAAAAGAATAAATCTGCAACAACCAAAGAAACCAGAAAAATAATAATCAGCATCGAACAAGACATCAAATAAGTGGAAGGGTGATAACCCAATACTATGCAAAACGAGAAAAATTAGTGTGCACACAATATAATCCGCTAGCAATCCTAGACACGACTCTATCAGACTAACAGGTACAAAGAGAAAAAACGCTAGACTACCCCCTAACCTACAAACTCTAATGCTCGACCTCCCAACCTTCCTATCAAGAGCCATGTCCTCGGAAATCTGAAGCCACACCATGTCCTGCCTGATCACCTCGCCCCAATATTTCTTAAGCCGCCCTCTACCTCTTCTCGTACCTGCTAAAACCAACCACTCACACCTCCTAAAAAGTAAAATATCTTTTTGCCAAGCATATTTCTTGCTTAGTACTGCTCTATACAAGATAGAAACTGTGGGCAATTAGGAGTGCACACCTTACTGCCTTGCACACACTGAAGCACAGCCTAAGTGAGGCGAATTGCCTACCCTGAGCTTGTATGAGCTTCTGGGGAGGGTAGAGTGTACGCAGACCTTACCCCTACCCCGGGGGTAGGTAGCCTGTTTCCGGGAGACCCACAACTCAACAGACGAGACAATAATATCAGAAAAGAATAAAAGAATAAATCTGCAACAACCAAAGAAACCAGAAAAATAATAATCAGCATCGAACAAGACATCAAATAAGTGGAAGGGTGATAACCCAATACTATGCAAAACGAGAAAAAATAGTGTGCACACAATATAATCCGCTAGCAATCCTAGACACAACTCTATCAGACTACCAGGTACAAAGAGAAAAAACGCTAGACTACCCCCTAACCTACAACCCTAATGTTCGACCTCCCAACCTTCCTATCAAGAGTCATGTCCTCGGAAATCTGAAGCCACACCATATCCTGCCTGATCACCTCGCCCCAATATTTCTTAGGCCGCCCTCTACCTCTTCTCGTACCTGCTAAAACCAACCACTCACACCTCCTAAAAAGTAAAATATCTTTTTGCCAAGCATATTTCTTGTTTAGTACTGCTCTATACAAGATAGAAACTGTGGGCAATTAGGAGTGCACAGCTTACTGCCTTGCACACACTGAAGCACAGCCTAAGTGAGGCGAATTGCCTACCCTGAGCTTGTATGAGCTTCTGGGGAGGTTAGAGTGTACGCAGACCTTACCCCTACCCCGGGGGTAGGTAGCCTGTTTCCGGGAGACCCACAACTCAACAGACGAGACAATAATATCAGAAAAGAATAAAAGAATAAATCTGCAACAACCAAAGAAACCAGAAAAATAATAATCAGCATCGAACAAGACATCAAATAAGTGGAAGGGTGATAACCCAATACTATGCAAAACGAGAAAAATTAGTGTGCACACAATATAATCCGCTAGCAATCCTAGACACGACTCTATCAGACTAACAGGTACAAAGAGAAAAAACGCTAGACTACCCCCTAACCTACAAACTCTAATGCTCGACCTCCCAACCTTCCTATCAAGAGCCATGTCCTCGGAAATCTGAAGCCACACCATGTCCTGCCTGATCACCTCGCCCCAATATTTCTTAGGCCGCCCTCTACCTCTTCTCGTACCTGCTAAAACCAACCACTCACACCTCCTAAAAAGTAAAATATCTTTTTGCCAAGCATATTTCTTGTTTAGTACTGCTCTATACAAGATAGAAACTGTGGGCAATTAGGAGTGCACACCTTACTGCCTTGCACACACTGAAGCACAGCCTAAGTGAGGCGAATTGCCTACCCTGAGCTTGTATGAGCTTCAGGGCTTAAGCGTGCCTCAAATGAGCCTTTGACAACAATGACAGACACTTGCAGTACACGCGATTAAGCACTTCCATGATGCAATTTTTTTAACTTGAAATTAGCCTTCGGCAACACAGTGAGAATGACAATCATTAAGCTGAGATCCCAATTACAAAATCTCTTTTCCACATTGCCAATATTCTAACTATAAAGTATAAACTCCTTTCTTTTCCTTCATCTTGCTATAAATAAGCAGCAAATAAATATTCAATATCCCCCAACCCGAGCTCATATCCATCTCCAGTGTTCAAGTTGGGGAACTAACAAGCAGTGAAAGCATCAAATAAAACTTAAATTTCACGTCGTAATCATTTCGCGTCAGTGGCAAGACAAAATCAAACAGTACTGATGTGATGGCCACAAAATTTTTATATATACAAATTAAGCATCATTTCAAATAAAAGAATGAAGCGTACCTGTTACGAGATGAAGAAATGGACTTCCGGTGAGTGGAATCAGGTTGCGCTCCTCCATTTTCGGCGGCTGCTTTCTTCTTAACGAGAGACGAAGAGCTCGTCAATGACATGCTTCTCCTCGACGATGATCCTCCTCCTTGACTCGTCGGCATCTGAACTCTACAGCAATCAAAATTATCCACAAATAACTTTCAATTTAAGATTTCAAAATTGAACAACCAAAAATCGTGTAATCACGTAATGGATAGTTTTCAACGGTCAAATAATGGCAAAGAAGGCTTTGCGGTTAAAAATTGGAGGCCAAAGGAAATGATTAAATAAAAGAGTGGAGTCAACGGCGGAGAATAAAGTTTCCGAGAAGAATATTCCGGCGAGGAAAAGAAAGAGATGGAGGGAAACCCTACGAAATGGGAGAGGGAAAGAGAGGATTAGCGTTTGAGCTCTCAATTGAATTGAACAATCTGTTGCGGACGCGTGTGCTGAGTGGGCCTTGGCCAATAAGATTGTACCACGTTAAACAATGACAAGGATTCCAATTTCACTGGAGGCCATGAGGGTGGAATTGAGACAGTGAAATTCTATTTTGGATTTAACTGCTACTCGTTGCAGTCCTCAACTTTCTTTTTCCATTCGCAATTTCATATTATCCAACACTATTTCAAATAAATCTTTCATTTTTATTAGTCTTTTTAATTATAAAAATTATAATTCATGTGATGCCTATGACGGTGGCAGACAGACTAGAGCAGGTCAAGCATGAATAACAGGTTTCTAAGCCGGCAAACTTGTGAAGAAGGGATGTACATATTATCTTAAGTGAATCCCATATTGGAATGAAAGATAAAAGTGAAAAACTTTATAAAATATGATACAAGTTCACATAGTACATGAGCTTTTGGGGCTCCATGTGGCATAGCCTAAAAAATGAATCTTGCGGACCTAGGCCTAACGCCGAATAATACTCGTCGTTAGCTTGAGTCACGACATCATAGGTTTAATGTAGTTTCTAAGTAATATCAATATTTTTTGCTAGTTGAAAAATATATATATTTAGGGTGTGTTTGGTATGAAGGAAAATGTTTTCCTAGAAAATATTTTCGTGAAAAATGAGTGATTTTATCACTTATTTTCCCTTGTTTGATTAGTGAGTGTAAAACTTTTTCAGGAAAATATTTTCTAGTGCTTGGTTAGAGTATAGAAAATAATTTTTTCTCTCCTCATCCCCTATTCACCCAAGTCCCCATGTTTCCTTGTTCCCCCCCCCCCCCCCAACCACTTCAAATACCCAACATTTTCAGGACTTTATTTTAGTCAAGAATTTAATTATTTTCCAAATTCACACAAACTCAAAGGAACTAATGTGTTGTTTTACTTTTTTACACAAAATAACGTTAAAATTTGTGCTTCATAACTTTAAAAAATACTCTTTTTTGGTTGAAAAAGAAAGTACTCTTTCTACAACATGAAAATAAAGTACTCATTTTGTTGAAATGACAAAAATACTTTTCTTACATCATGAAAAGAAAATACTTTTTTTGTTGAAATAAAAGAAAATATTTTTTCTATGAAAGAAAGTACTTTTTTTTGTTGAAATAAAAAAAATACTTTTTCATAGATACTCATTTGTTGAAATGCAAAAAAAAATCTATCTATAACATGAAAAGAAAGTAGTATTAATAATATTTTTATTTAGGGTGGGGATGAGG
>MU736587.1:0-14890 GCA_026770625.1 Nicotiana glauca | reverse complement strand
GGTGTGGGGGTGGGTTGGTGGGGATGGAAAATAGGGTGGGGAAGGTTGAGAAGGAGCTTTGGAAAATATTTTCCTTTCTCTTAATAAGGAAAATATTTTTCCCCAATTGGAGAAAAATGAGATCATAAGGAAAATATTTTCCAAAACATTTAAGTCAACTAAACATGAAAAAATTAAAAAATATTTTGCGAAAAATATTTTCCTTCGTACCAAACACAACCTTAATTGTAAAATTAAAAGGTCAAAATTGGAAGAATTTGATCCTCATACTCCAAACCAGGAACTTTAATTTCATGGAAAATAGATAACAACTACTTATTTAGAATCAATTATTTCTCCCCTCCCCTTACCTCCTTTGATAGCTACTTCAAGGTCAAGTTGGAGGTTGCATCCGTATTACTTAGTAAGCATATATATGAACCACACTAAACTCCGATGCCGGCTATCATTCAAGCATATGCCAGGATATCATTCCTATAACAAAATCATCAACCATGAGGTGGTAAATGTAATTTTTTAAATTAGAGTAATTCGTAGCTATAAGAAGTTAGAAAGGACATTAATTAATCTAAGGGGAAAAAAGGAAAGGAGGGACAAAACAAACAATAATACAACATGCTGACCAGAGGCGGATCTAGAATTTCTAGTATATGGGTGCACTACTAAAAAAAGAAAAAAAAATATATATTAGGTGGGAATTAGTCCCTCTTCTCTTGGAAAATTACTCAACTTTTAAACAAGTGCATCATTCAACCTTCTTCAAGCATGGGTGTCAACAGTTAATATTATATATGTTTAACCAAAAGGTATGAAACTCTTTGTTAAACTAATTAAAGCAAAGATAAAGGGTTAATCCTAGTTAGAAGACAATAATCTTTGATCTAAAACGGGCTTATGCGGATAACACAGGGACCATGTTAATATGGATTTAATGCAATACACATTAAATATTGTGGTTATTAATAGGGTGAGAACCATGATAAGCAATAAATACAATAGTTGACACTAAATGTAATAAAGAGGAAGATTCACCCAATATTGGATGAGGTGGAGGATTCCTTCCTCTGACAATGATGAATAACAAGTATGTAAGAGAATATGAGACACGTTCTTGGATCTGGTGCAAATGATAATAGATAATCTAAAGAGATCGAATCTCTTTCAGAAAGTAGTTCTTTGTATTTATCTAGAGAGCTTACTTTTCAAAAGTGTTCTTATCATATGATTATATTACATGCCTTTTGCTTTATCTCTCCTACTATTTATATGGGATATTTCCGAAACAACAACATTATTTAAATAACATCTAACAAATTGAAATAAAAATCTCTTAAAAACTTACAACCCCAAAAAGGGTAATACAAGTCATAAGCTCTACAGAGTTTGCTACAACTTCTAAATATAACTACAACAACAACCCAGTGTGATCCTACAAGTGGGGTCTGGGGAGGGTAGGATGTATGCAGCCTTACCCCTACCCTAGAAGGATAGAGTGTAATCTGATATTTTAGACATATGAAGTCCTAGTGGGATGAGTATGGGTGAAAATAATTATTTTAGAATCAAGATGGAGAATGAGGTGCATAAGATTCGATAAAATCTACGAAGTTTACAAAAAAATCAGTTTTGCAGAAGGTTTAGTGAAAAACATGTAACTTTGGAAAAATACGAAACATGAAAGTTGTAGGCCTTTGAAATAGCTTTCTAACGATATATTATGAAGACCTAAAGGATCTCTGTACAAAAAGTTATGCACGTTTTACATAACAGGATGCAATGTGCGCGCCCCGAGTGCGGCCGCGCTCTTGTGGCAGTGTTACTGCCATTTTGCGTGGGCAGGAGCACAGTCAAGCCTATAGGTGCACGGGGGCACTCATGGCAGGTCATTTTAAAGCCCTACTTCGTCCCCCACATTCCCAAAATATAAAAACTTGCTCTAGAAAGGGAAACTCTAAAAAACCTAACTCCTTAAGGGTCCCTCCACCACCCAAGGTAAGTTCTAATAGTGATTCTAAGTTAATTTTAATTTCCTAACATCTTATTAACATGGGTAAACCCTCCAAATCATTAGATATTTGATTGGGGCATCATTGTTGAGAGAAGGAACCCTAGAACTCGAATTCAAGAAGATTGAACGTCAAGAAGGTAATATCTTCACCCTCTAATTGATTGTTGCATTGGATTAATGATTGTAGACTACAAGTTCATGAGATATGAGTTGATGGGTTTGATAGAAAAGCATGAACAATTATAGGTTTGGCTTGTTGATTGTTGATTATTGATTAAGGGTGTTGTTTATCTTATGGGTGAAGAAGAATGACATTGATTATAAGAAATTTAAGATTTTAGAATTTATCTAGGATCAAAAGAATGGCTTGTTAGACATAGAAACACTATTAATAAGGACTATGAAGCTTTATGTCACCAAGTGTTTGAGAAAATACTTAAGTGACTAAAACATGAGAATTATTGCTAATATGGAATCTCTTTGACTTGTATTGATATAGATTAAAGTTGAAAGGGTTGGCAAATATTGTATTACGCTCAAGAGCAGGAAGTTAAAGTATGTGAGGCTAACTCTCTATGTGTGGTAATGCTAATGATTCTCCCTACACTATATTCCTTTTACGACGTTACTAATTACCTCAGAAATATAGTTTAGCATAGTTCCTTGAATAGTTGTAGAACTTCTATTCTTTAGCTTCATAACTCGTTCATGACTTTCGTTCTAAACGTTGTGAGCTCAGTGCGTATTCAATATAGACTTGGGTTTGATGCCCCCGAGTCTTAGTATAGATTACTCAGTATGCCATAAATAGTTAAAGTTTCAATGTTCATAATCAGTTCAAGAATACATGTCTCAGTCTAGTCCTATTCAGTATTCCAGTATTATGTAACTCAATGTGATCCAATATTCCAGTATCATGTAACTCAGTGCGATTCAGCATTTCATTATCATGTATTACAGTATGATTTTCAGTTCCTGATTTTAAATCCCTGAATGTTGAACACCTGTATTTGGGCCTGAGGCCACAGTTTATGCTTTATGCATCTTTGGGCTTGAGGCTACAGTTTATGATTTATGCATCTTTGGGACTGAGACCGCAGTTAAGTATATGTATACTTGGGCCCGAGGCCGCAGTTGTGCACATATATATATTGGACCTGAGGCCGCAGTTTATTTATTCAGATAAACAAGTTGTTCATCATTCAAAAGAGGGAGTATTCATATCCTTACTTCCTTTGTTCAGTTCAATTATTAGTTATCATTTCGGTTATCAGTTATCATTTCAGTCACCAGTTATCAGTTCACTTATCAGTTATCAGTTTAGTTATCAGTTACCAGTTATCATTTCAGTTTCAGTTTCAATAGTTATCATTTCAGTTATCAATTATTAGTTCTCAGTTATCAGCTTAGTTTTAGTTTCAGCATTTATAGTTCTTTCTTTCAGTTACTTTACATACCAGTGCAATTCAAATGTACTGACATCCCTTTTACCCGGGGCTACATCTCACGATGCAAGTAATGATTTACAAGTTGATGATTTAGAGCGCTAGGATTCTCGTACCAGCTACTTGGTGATCCCCAATTCTTTCGGGGCATTGTCATTACCATACAATCTTCACTATTTTTAGACAGTCAGTATTTTTAGTACTTCATTAGAGGCTTCATAGACTAGAGTAATAGTTAGACAGAGTCTCAGGTTTTTCATGTTAAGCAATGTTGGCTACATATATATTTCAGACTTATTTTAGTATCTCCGCACTTTGATTTATATCATTCAGACTTTTAGTATATTAGCATGTGTTAGTTTATCTTCCACATTCAGTATATTATAATATCACATGTCGATTCACCCAGCCAGTTGGTTCGCTCGGTCACATGTAGTTAGGCACCGAGTGTTGTGTTACGTCCAGGCCCAGGTTCGGGGTATGACATAGAGAGACTGTTTCCGATAGACCCTCGGCTAAAGAAGGTGAGAGAAGCCCTAGTAGCAAGTAATAGCAAAACAATAATTAGAAAACTAAATTGGAGATAGCAACAGATAATATGAAAGGGGTACTGATAACAAGTATTAGCAAGATAACATATTTAGAAAACTAATTCTAAGGCAACAGACAATAATGTGAATGAAGTACTGCTAGAAAACTACGAAATTACCAATAGCAAGTAACAACGAAATGAGACATGCGAATATAGCAAACTAAGGGAAAAAGGTACCGTACTAGTGCTAATACTATCGAGCTAGAGAAGACAAAGGGAGATCTACGACTAGCTACTAACCTTCTACCCTAATCTTCAACCTCTACACCCTTCTATCTAGAGTCATGTCCTCGGTTAGCTCAAGTAGCGTCATATCCCGCCTGATCACCTCTCCCCAAGACTTCTTTGGCCTACATCTACCCCTCCTCTACCTCCTAAGGCCAACCTCTCACATCTCCTGATAGGGGCATCTGCGCTTATCCTCTTAACATGCCTGAACCATCTCAACCTTGCCTCATGCATCTTTTCCTCCACAGGGGCCACTCCAACCTTGTCTCGAATAACTTCATTCCTAATTTTATCCAACCTAGTATGCCCATACATCCATCTCAATATCCTCATTTCCGCTACCTTCATCTGCTGGACAGAGTTTGCTACAACTTCTATAACTCTTTGGAAATAAGTAGAAGCAGCGTGAATACAAAATAGGAAGGTGACTTCGAAGCCTGCAAACACAATAATAGGTTTACCTTGAGTCTCTCAGTAATGGTCCGCACTTCTACTAGCGATCAATACCTGGATCTGTACAAAAATGTACAGAAGTGTAAAATAAGCACACCTGAGCGGTGCCCAGTAAGTATCAAGACTAACCTCGGTGGAGTAGTGACAAGGAACAGTCAAGATACCTACTAGTCTAATAAACTAAAAAAGTATAAGTACAGGAACAACAGTGTACGACTTCTACATAAAGACTATACAATATTACTAACAATATTGTAATTGAAATAAGAAAGAAAATGACAAGTATCAGCGAAATACCATAATAATAACACAAAAGAGTGAACGGAAATACAGCTTAAATCTAAAATCACAGGTGCACCATAAACGAGTAACAACGTAGCAACTAAGATTGCTTTCACATCCAATTTTAGTCAACAAACTCTGCGAGGTACCGAACCTGGGACAAATCACAACTCACGGGTCTCAATGCTTGAACCCTAACACTTGGCATCTTGTGTCCTCATCACACCTTATAACCGCACTGATGACTCACGTGCCAAAGAGAGCCATTCTCACATAGAAGGCAAGTAAACAAGGTTGTGCATCTATACTCAACAATATCAAGAAAACCTCTTATCTGATAAGGGTGCTTAGATACGTGTATGCTTGTGAAAGTTTCTTAACATAGTTTATACCAGCCAGTAAGCATAAGGGAAAGAGCATACATCACGTAGAATGTTTGCAGAACAGGGGGATCTACCGGAATACCGTTCCGTAGTCCCAAAGTAAATATGTAGAACATGGGATCTACCAGAGTATCGTTCCGTAGTCCCAAAGTAAATATGAAGAATAGGGGGATCTACTGGAATACCGTTCCGTAGTCCCAAAGTAGATATGCAGCTCAACCAATAGAGATAACAGTTACAACACGACAGAAACCTCGTGCATCACAATATCAACAAGTGCAACAACAACGTTGACAATAATACAAGGTACGACAAGTAAATCAACTCAAGAACTTTAAACCAAAAAGAAACGATCGGACCAATTCACAAGGAATAACCACAGTAAAGAATGCTAGGCGTAAAGAGGACATCTCAACAAGGGAAAACAAGTATGTAGCAATGATCTCATGATATACAATTGTAGACATGTGATTTTTAACCCTTCCCAAGATTTTTTATATTTTAGCACGTAAATATTTAATTTAGGCCTAATATAGCTATTTCGACTCATTTTTTTACTCTTTTAATTTTATATTATTACAAAAAAAAAATTACAAAAAAATAGGTTCATTAATGTTTTGTAGTCATTTTTAATCTTGAAAAAATACCAAAAAAATAGTTTGTTTTAACAGTTAGTCTTTATTTTAATAATTATTTTTTTTACTTAAGTAGGGCTAATTAATATTTTTGATAATATTTCTATATGAATATATTTTTAGTTAATTAAGATAATTTTAAGCATAGCTAGTCATAAAGTCTCAAGTTTCTAGTCCATTCCTTAAGCCCAATACCCAATACCCATGAAGCTAACCCTAGAGACCCTTCTAGACTCTTTGGGAATAAAAAATAAATAAAAAGACCCTAAGGACTTAAGAGCAAATACACAAAAATAACCTAGACCTAGATATATACACACAAGTCTAGTAGCTAAAAGGACACCTAGAAATATGCCTAAAGAGATACACTAAAAAAGCATCATTTCTATCGAGACCCTTTGGTCTTCATCTTCTTCGTGAGGACCTAAGCTTGGGCTGATTTCCAGAAAAGACCCACCCCCTGGACCTCAATCGTTCATTCAATAGAGAACCCTTTATCCCCTTGCCTGAACTAAGAACCTAGAGCTAGAGTTAAAGAGAAGTTGCACATCATCAGCCTTCCATCTCCATCACTGGCGGAATCATGCTGCCTTGGTAGCGCTAGCGCTGCTAATGACGTGAGGATTCTCTCTGTCGCGTTTGACGATAGATCTAGGAAAATTTTTTAGAGAAGAAAAGCTTTGAAAACTAGGGCTCAAAGTTCTTGAATACTCGGGATTCTCGAAGTGTAGCTGGGTTCAGCATGGATTCTGATGGAGTTTGATCGAGGTTGATTCCGGTTCGAGCCTCGCTGCTAGTTCGGGTCCATTTGTTGTTGTTCATATCCATTTTCCATTGTTGGATGCTCGATTTTGTCTGAAATTTGAACTCGGAGTTTGTATCTATTGATTCTCAAAATCTTAAAGAATTTTTGGCTCAACAGGTTCAACTCAGCTCTTTCTCTTCTCATTGTTTTTGTTTGCTATGGATTGTGGGGTTTGTGTTTGTTTGGTCGACGCCCTTTATTAAATTGCTTTTAATTGATTATTCGGATCTTGAATCTCGTCGTCTAAGTTGGATCAATTCTGTTTGTGGATAGTTTTTATTTGTGGTTGATATTAAGGTTAAATTGGAGTCTATGAGTGAGTCAGTAGGGCAGAGCCTTGGAATGGCAAAGAAACATATTGCTTATTGCTTTCAAGAGTTGGATGCTATGAGTTGTTGAACAATCTATGAATATCGAATATTATTGTTGAGGTATAGTTGACAATTCCTTATACAGAGCATAGTATTTTGTTCAAGGAAGAAAATGGTAGATTAAAATAAGTCTTCTTTTGTTGAAAACATTATTGTTTAACTCATGAACATTAGTGGAAAAGCCTTTAAACACGTTTAAAATACAAGTCGTGATTGTAGATACGTTTGCGTGACATGATCACAATTTCTAAAAACAAAAATAGAGTATGCGTTCGCGTAACTTCGGCCAAATTTTCTTAATAATAATGGAGCGTTATTAATTGTGGACACGTTCGCGTGACATGATTTTTCATGCGCCAAACAAACGGGTACATGTACGCGTGACCCGTTTCAAGATAATTTTTCTTAATTAAAAAGCGGTAAGAAGTAAACGCACATAGGTTCTAAAATGAGCAATTAGATTATTTATTTAAGCCAAGTATGATCAAAGCGACCGTGCTAGAACCACGGAACTCGGAAGTGCCTAACACCTTCTTCCGGGTTAACAGAATTTCTTACCCAAATTTCTGTGTTTGCAGACTGTATAACAGAATAAATCTTTTTCTCGATTCGGGATTTAAATCGGTGACTTGGGACACCATAAAATATCCCAAGTGACGACTCTGAATAAATAAATAATCTCATTTCGATTGTCACTTAAATTGTTAAAAACTCCCTTATACCCTTCCTGGGTGTAAAAAAAAAAGGAGGTGTGACAGCTCTGGCGACTTTGCTAGGGAAAAGAAACCAGAATCTTTGGTTCAGGGTTCAGAATTCGAGCTTGTTAATATGATTTTGCTTGGATTTATTTATTTGTTAATATTACTGTATTTTGTGAACATTTGTGCTAATTGCTACTGTTTACCGCTTTAATATTATTTGAATTGTATATAACTGTCTTCTTATGCCACCCCTCCGAGTTTTCTAAAAATGGTGAACACGTTCACGTGGCCCACTTTTTTTTGTAGAAATATACCAAATAGAACGATGCTGGGAAAGCGACAAGGCCGAGTAGACTTCAGTGCTCCCGGTACGTCGCCTCATCTTCGGCCTCAGCTGTCCGCTCGGGTACCCCAAGTCTAGAACAAAACCCCAGGATTTAAACCTATAAAAACATAGCTTCATGTCGGATCCCTAGTAGGAATGCTTATTTACATCACGCGCATTTAACTTAGGGGACTCAACACAGGGGTTGGATTCGTCTAGGACAAGTGTACCCAAAATAACAGGCCATCTTGATGCATCCTAGGTGTTACATGTTGCATTCCTTCAAGGGTAAAAGTGTCATTTGGCGGACCAATAATAATTGAGGGAAAATTAAAAAAATAAAGAGAAAAAAAAAGAAAAGGAAAAGAAGAGAGGGTTAAGCGTGAAGATAAGGCAAGTAGGCCCAGTTATATTTTCTTTCACATTCTGTTAAGAAAAAGAGGGAAAAAAAATACGAAAAATTCAGGAAAAAAAAGATTTTGCACTTTTTCATCATTTTTCGAAAATCAAAAATAAAAAAAAATGAGAGGAAAAAGAAAATCCAAAAAGAGTTTCAAAAAAAAAGACAAAAATATGTTTTCTCTAAATTAGTTATTTTTTTTAATTCTCGCCCGTATATAATCTGCCCGAACTACGCATACCTGATTCTCGTCTTTCGGGGCGTGATACGTAGGCAACCCACATAGGGTCCGGTCTTCCTAGTAAATTTTAGGTTCTTGGCTTCGCGGGGTCTTAGCCAAATCTTGCATTTTTAGCCATATAAATTAATTTTAGAAAAATAGTCACAATCATGTCTTGCATGTGTCTAGTAGGGAATATTATTGTTTCACATAGTGTTGGTTGAAGTTTTCTCATATAAGTGTGGATCTACTTATCGGAGTTTGAGCATGACAGATACCCCAGGACTACTATATTCAGGAGCTTCCTGAGGAGTCTTTTATGTTTTTGAGTCTATTGTTCATGTTTTGCTTTCTAGTCCTGTACAGTAGTATTCAGTCATTTAGTTGATGCTAGAGTCTGTCATAGTCCAGTTAAGTTTATCGAGTCTTTTGTTATTATTTCCTACTTTGAATCAAATATCCAAAAAAAGAGATGTTGCATTTTATATTTCCATTAGAAGTTTTCTTTAGAATACTAATTCTAGGAATAAAAAAAAATCATTTGAGGTGGTTTCCTTTATTTAATTAATATCTAGAAAAAAAATTACTTTTATATTTCCTTTAGTATATTAGGACTAAAAATTCAAAAAAAAAAGATAATTTTCTTTTAATACCTTTTTAAAAGGTTTTCTTCAAGGTATTAATTTAAAAAACCCGAAAAGATTTTCTTTTTAGGTTCCCCTTTGGGAAACTAATGAAAAAATTAAAAAAATTCTTTTTATTTTCGTCAGAACTTTAGTATATTGTACATAGGAATAAAAAGACAACATACTTTATCTTTGGTTTATTTTTAAAGTTTCTTTCTTAGATAATCAAACTGAAATCCAAAAATATTTTTTTTATCTTTTTCAATTCTTGGTTCGAAATCTTTCTTCAGGGATATCAAGTGAAAATTCAAAATATTTTTCTTTGGTTTATTGTTTAGATTTCCTTCCTAAAAAAAAGAATCAAAAAATTTTCTCTTGTAGGGTTTTTTCCTTTATAATTTTACATAGAGTGTTTGTTTCAAAAAGAAAAAAAAATAGATATATGCTCGTTAAGCTTGAGTTTAGAATATGTTATAGAACATTGAATCTAGAAAATAAAAAATAAAAAATTTTGCTTCTTTTATTTCTCTTTTCTCATCAGAGTGGTCATTAAGGTAATAAAAAAAAGAACGTTAATTTGTTTATCTTATTTCCGATATTCCCGAACTACGCAAAGATCTGAATCATGTGGTGTCATGATATGTAGGAAACCTACATAGGGTTCGATTGAATCATTTTTTTATTACTAAATAAAAAATCAAAAATCAAAAAAAAAAAAGAAGAAAAAAAGAGATGAAATCATAAGATATGAGAAATGAGAGAGAAGAAAAGAGCGATAATCAGAAAGAAAGAAAAGAAAGGAAATGAGCGAGCTAAGAAGTGCGAGAAAAGAAAAGAAAAGAAAAGATTCAAATGGACAAATTGGGATGATGCCAAGTAACTTTACGACCCTCGAAGTCATTCTAGAACCATTAATTGTTGTTAGGTGCATTGCACGCAATGTGATATTTTTGCTGTTAAATACCCTAACGCTAACAGGATGACCCCATTTTATTTCTTTTGATATCTTCATAGGAGAAATGTGGTTGGTTTGTGGTTCTTGAAGTAGTAACTCCTCTTCACAACATAAGGTCAAAAGGCAATGGCAGACAACAACAAAATAGGGTTGGTTGATACTAGTGCCCAAAAACAGCTGGTTGAACAGGACACTAGTTTGGCTGATGAGGTAAGGATGTTAAGACAACACATGACGGATATGTATCAGGCCTGGATGACTGGGAAGGCATCACCCCTGCCACCACCTAGCTTCCTAGATATTACCCTTACCCAAACTCCGATCACAGTGCTAGATGATCCCCCATACTCTCCAGATCCACCCCTTATCACAGCTTTCCCAACCACCCTAGTAGCTTCATCACTCATCCTCCAATTACCTCTCCCCAAAATTGCCCTCTTGTCATATCCACTATCCCTAACAATGAATATCCACTCAAAGCTCATGATGCCCAATACTACCCCGCAGAGGTTGCCCACAAGGTTCCCGACTCATACAAGAAGAGCCCCCGGGATGAGCTTCATGCTGAAAATGAAAAGGTCACAGAAAAAGAAGGATGATATGAGATATCCAGGAAGCTGAAAAGCATAGAATAGTCCTCAAAGAACATGCAAGGGATAGGAGACCAGGTTAACATGTCTTACAAAAAGTTGTGTATGCTCCCCGACGTTCGCTTGCCCACGAGGTTTAAAGTGCCAAAGTTTAACTTGTATGATGGATGTGGAGGCTCGGTAGCCCATTTGAGGGTCTATTGCAGTAAAATGAGAAGTGTTGGCGAGAAAGATGAGTTGCTGATGGCGTATTTTAGTGAGAGCCTAACTGGGGCAGCTTTGGAATGACATACTCGTCAAGATGTCGGTAAGTGGCATACATGGGATGACATGGCTCAAGATTTTGTGCAACACTTTCAGTACAATATACACATTGTCCCAGATTGCTCCTCCCTATCTCAGATGGAAAAGAAACCCAAGTAAAGTTTTAGAGAATTTTGGTTCAGAGGGAACGAACAAGCTTCTCGGGGCAGTCCACCCATTAATAGAAAATATGTTGCTGAGCCCAGCTAACGATAGGATCTATTGGGCATTACTGCTAAACGCTTTCAGCCTTCTTACCGATCCCATGAACATCCCCAAACTCCACATAATCCACCCCAGCATTATCCTCTGAACAATATCTGGCCATCTGTCCAACCACTGGGTCACTCCAACAGGCGAGCACGAGCACCGCAAAAGCTTCACCAGCCTCCACAAAATTTTCAAGTGCCCTATAACCTACATTCAAGCCAAGGGTGCAGAAGGGAACAAAGGTTGAAAGATAATTTTACACCAATAGGAGGGTCCTATGCAAGTTTGTTTGAGAGATTAAAGCATTACGATATGATTGCACCTATTTCTCTAAATTATATAGACCCACGTGCGAGAAGCTTTGACCCGGCTAAAAGGTACGAATACCGATCCAATGCCCAGGGACACAATGTTGAAGATTGTCGTGCTTTGAAAAGAGTAATAGAAAGAATGATTCAAGAAGGAATGATTGTGGTCCAAGGCAGTAATACCCCAAGTATCACACGTAATCCTCTACAGGTACATGACAATGCACAGATTTATTGGGATGGCTGGCAATGACGAAGGGTTAGTCAAAGGAGTCAAGGAGCCACTTGGTGAAGTTAATAATGTTGAAATTAGCAATGGTCTTGGTAATATTGTTGTGGAACTCAGTGGCTAAGATGCCGAGCTTGGTAATTGGAAAGACACTCCTTTCTTGGCTAGCCAGGGAGATGGTTTATTTTGTTGTCATTTCTGTTGTACGGGTGATTTCAGGATTGTAATCCGGATAATGTCTTGTGACTCAAACCCTTCTATCCTTTTATTTTGCATGGTTTGTTTAGTCTTAGTAACTCATTTAGTGCTGCCTAGGTTTGTTCCAGGGTTGTAACCCCAGTTTAGTGCTTGTTTTGTTGTTCAAACACCTTCACCGTTTGTCTAATGCAAATTTCTGTTTTCTGTTATTTCTAGTCATTTCTGTTTAGTTCTCCTCTCTTTTTATAGTTCTTTTAATGTTGGTTCTAGTGAAATGACATGCATGCATAATTCTAGGCGTGGTCTTAAAAGTTAGTTTACTCATAAAGCAAAGAAGCAATTTTGAAGATGATTGGGGCATTTGAAGGAAATAAGTAGATAATTTTGAGATCATTTGAAGCCCAAACTGTGTGAAACTGGGGCAGACATTTTGAGATCATTTGAAGCCCGAACCATGTGAAACTAGAGTAGATAATTTGGGAAGTTAATAGGGTGGCAAGAATTCGTTAAAGGAAAGTGCATCCCGGACGATTTGAAGCAAGCAACTTTGAGTTCAAGTGCACCTCAAGTAACAAGATAAAGTCAAGGAAGTTTTCTCCGAATTGACGGAGGATATCCATTGTGAAAAGGGAATCACCCAACGAGGGTTTTTTTACTTGACAAGGCATTAAAGAAAAGTGGAAGGCGTATTAGTGATATTAACGCCGAAGCCGCAAAAGAAATATTGTGCATGATCTTCAATTTTCATTTCAAGTTGCATGTGTTGCACTTGGCATTTTCAGGGATTGGGAGGCCCTATTTCATCTACCCAAACACTTATACCATTTGATACCCTCTTGAGCCTGTACTAGTTTCTTTAACCTCCCCTCTTTTGGAATCAAGTTAGAGTCATAAAAAAAAAATAAAAAAAAAGGTTTATGTCCCAATAGGTTTATTTGAAAAGGTTCCTACCAAAAGGAAAAGCCAAAAAAAAAGAAAAAGAAAAATAGAGATAAAAAGGGAAAAGAAAGAAAAGAAAAAAAAAGAGAAAAAGAAAAATAGCAACAACAAAAGTAGTCTTGTGAACTACGTTTGACCTTATTCTTGTCACCGCAAGATACGTAGACAGCCTCACGGTTCGATCATACCAAATAAATATTTCATGATTCCACGAAAGTCGAAAGTGGGCAGAAATTCCATCTCAAAAAGAAAAAAAAGAATCAAATTCCCTTGTTTCAGAATTGGGGAAAAGTTTTTTAAAATGGATTCCAAAAGTTATAAAAAAATTAACCCTGTTATCTTAATTTTTTTTAGCCTTTATCCTTTCTTTCTAACCCTGTCCTAAAGCCACATTGCAGTCTCAAAAAGACCTCCTAGATAATCTTTGAGAGTGCTGAGTTGATTCTGCAGAATAAGAAGAAAAGAACAAAATGAGAGAGTCTTATTGGTGAAAACCTTCATAGGAACCATAATGCGATGGTGAGTTGAGAGAAAGAACAAAATGAGAGAGGCTTGATGGTGAAAACCCTCCGGGCACTATAAGTTGAATAAGGATCGTGAATCAAATTGGATAAGTGGAGCATTGAAGCCCAGTTTCACGGTTTAGGGGTATAACAAGAGTTGAACATCAGACTTGCTTGACAGATTAGGCCACTTAATCCAAAGTTGCATGTCATGGTAATTAGAGTTGGTATCCACATCTCATAAGTTTCTATTTTGTAGTTTTCTTGTTAGGAAGCATCTCTTTCCATTGTCATTTACTCTATTCCTTTTGTCCTGTTTAATTCATCTTCCCGAGTCTGTTTGGGCAAAACAAGTGAGAAATGACATCAAAATTTGCCACCAACTTTCCAATTGCACAAAACGGGATCTGGCTAGCACATCAAAATGGCATAAGTCAGGAAGGAACAACGTGCGCACTGAGTTGGTAACAATCAATGTGCTTTGGGATTCATGTGAAATACAAAGGTTTGGTATATGTCAATTCTTGAACAATGCAACAAATAGAGGGTGTTGGATTTGAATGGATCAAAGGTATTTTTTGTGATAAGGTTGACCGAGAAAGTGGTTAACCAACAACAAGCAAGGTCTCCCAAGTGGAAGTCAAAGTTAACATGGCAAGTGAAGGAGCAATAAACCTCAAGGACAAGGCCAGGAAAGAATAGCAAGCGCATCGAGTTGGTAAAAATCAACGTGTTTTAGGATACATGTGAAATACAAAGGTTTAGTAAATGTCCAATCAAGAGCAAAATGCAACAGATAGAGGATGTTGGGTTTGAACGGATCAGAGATATCTTCTGGGATAAGGGTGACAGAGAAAGTGGTTAGTCAATAAACAAGCATGGTCTTTCGAGTTGAAATCGAAGTTATCATGGGAAGTGAATGAGCAACCGCCCTCAAATTCGAGGTCACAAACCAACCACCATGTTTAAACTCACAAGTTTTCTTTGTTTGAAATAAGAGTGAAGACTATGTCCAAATCAAAGCTTGCAAGCTTGAATTTTTCAAATGTCATGCCCAAGTTATGTCAGCACAAAGGCGGTTTGAGAAGGGGAAAGAAATTTGTTCGATGTGAGCACGTGATTTTTGCTCTCACGACAATTACTCCCAAAATTACAAAATAAAATAGTTTTGTCATCACAGT
>MU736584.1:0-22646 GCA_026770625.1 Nicotiana glauca | reverse complement strand
TTCTGGGGATGTACAGGGTGATTTTGGGACAAAGGTGTTCGCCGGAGTAGGGTTCCGGCGACACTTTTTGACAGATTCGACAATTTCTGGGCTTATTCGAAGGAAACCACTTAGATGGGGTGAAAGAGGAGGCAAAGGAGACTATGTGGTGTTAAGGATGAGTTCTGGTTCAAAGGTGGTGTTCGCCGGAGTAGGGTTCCGGCAACACCTTTTGAATTATTCGATGGTTTCTAGGGGTTTTTAGGGAAAACTAATTGGATGGGGTGAAAGAGGAGATGGAGGAGGCTACGTGGTGTTAAGGATGGCTTCAACAGCGCTGGTAGCGTTCCCCGCCGGTAGGTTTCAGGAAGGTGATGGAGAGGAACCTAGGGCGGCTAGGGTTTCAAATTGGGGACGAAGGGTGTGAAATGAGAGTGTATGTAACGTTTTTTGTATTTAAAAACTCTTGAGGATCTGAGACCGTTGGATCAAGTGAACCAACGGCTCAGATTCATTACACCCCTAGACGACATCGTTCCATTTAAGTGGCCTTTAAATCGTGGCCATTGGATTGACTAAATCAACGACTCTAATTGATTCTAGAAAATGACGCCGTTTCGTTTAAATGATGGCCATCACTCCTGGCCGTTTGATCAAAGTTTTCAGCGGTCCAGATCTAATCACACCTGAACGGTGTCGTTTTGGCATAGCCTGGGCAGACCGGGTTTGGTCTCTTTGGGCCTGGGCGTGTTATACAATTTGGGCTACTAGTTTTTCTATTTTTTGCATTTAGCCCAATATTTTTTTGTATTGTATTATTTATTTTTTACATTATACTTTTCTTTGTATTTTTGTATTTTTGTATTTATTTCCTTTCTATATTTTTTTGTATTTTACTCTTGTATTTTATTTTTTTTCTATTTTCCTTGTATTTTCTTTTTCCTCTGATTAAGAAAAAGTAAAAGTAAAAAGTAATTGATTTCTATTTTTTAGTATTTTCTAATTAAAAACAAATAGATGTGTATTTTGATTCTTTGTTTTGTTCCCAAAAATCATAAAATCCTGGTATTTCTACCTATTTTATGAATTATTATTATGCACACAATTACAAAAAATTCAAAAATCATTTTGCATATATTTGGGAATAATTTGCTTAAGGCAAAAATCACGTGCTCACAGTGTGAGCCTTACATTTAGTTTTAAAAGTCATTTCTCCCGATACAGCTACATGCGTTTTAGCCCACCTTATCTCATTGCATGCATAACAATATCACAACACAATTACAACTAGCACCGCATATGTCCATATGTCACAACTTTCCACAGAGTCAACAACACCAATGTTTCCACAACAAATAGCCCATGGATCAACCACAATATATACAAGAATTTCAACAATAATAAAATGAATGAGAATGCTAAACAAGGAAAGATATCTCAATAATTAACAACTTCGCCTCAATACGTTAACGACTATTACGACTTCAACGCCAATAAATCAACAAGATGATATTCCACACTTCAATTAAAAGTGATTCAACAATTAAGAGGTAACAAGAAAATAAGAAGTCAATAACTTAAACTAAACCATATAAGGCAAAATAACATGTAAGAGGTAGAGCAAGTGCAAACAACGTCAAATAGATGTAAGAGTAGCTTAACAATAAGAGATATAAAAAGTTATAACAATTTAATTAAAGGAATGAAAAGAGTCTAGATAACCTAAATCGGTTAAATACCCATATAGTCAATGTAACCACTTGTCACCTTGCGTACATGGCTTTCAGATAATACAAATAGCACAATCAACCCAAATCATAAGGGGTAGTTTCCCTCACACAAAATTAGGCAAGATACTTACCTCAAAGAAGCTAAACTAATATTCTAAGAATCTCCTCCCGTGTGAAACAACCGCCGGACGGCTCAAATATAGCTAGAATAACTTACTATCATAAATAAAAGCCATATGAAATAATTCAGGATAATAATACTTCAATCTTTAATGAACATCCAAAAGTTAACCTGGGCTCGCACCTCTGAACCCAATAAAACTCACAATTTTCTAACACACATAACTTCACAAGTCCTTATATGTATTTTTCTTTTCAAATTCTCGCCCAAATTGACTCTCAAAACTCAATTCTTCATTTTTCAAAAACTTGACAAAATTTCTCAACTTTCCTTTTTGATTTTGATAAATTTGTGCTTACATGCCTCAATAGGGATTGAGAGAGGAGGTCATAAGGCTCTTTTTGGAGGATTTGGATGAAGTTGTGCATGGTATATTGCAGTACGAGAAGATTTTCATAGGTGGTGACTTTAATGGTCATGTTGGTGAGATGGATAAGGGTTACAACAAAGTGCATGGTGGGTTCGGTTTTAGGGTAAGGAACGAGGGCGACACTTTTTTGTCTGAATCTACTAAAGCTTTTGACATGGTGCTAAATAACATGGGTTTTTCACCTGGTCACTTTTCGTAGTAGGGTTTCTAAGACTCAAATTGATTATTTTCTCCTCAGGAGAGGTGATAAAGGCCTGTGTAAGGATTGTAAGGTTATACCGAGTGAGTGTCAGTTGATGCAGCATAGGCTCCGAGTAATATATTTGGAGGTGAAGGGAGTATGGGAGAAAAGAGCGGTGTACAGACAACCTAAGATCAAGTGGGGAGCCTTTGACTAATGGAACGACTCAGGGGTTGGTGGAGAAGCTGTTGGCTTTGGGGTTCCGGAGGAGCAGTGGGAATGGGAGTAGTATGTGCATCATGACAGAAAACTGCACTAGGGAAGCTTCTAGGGAGGTGTTAGGGGTCTCGAAGGGTTACTCGGGTGGCCACAAAAAGGATTCGTGGTGGAATGAGGAGGTCCAAGGAAAAGCAGAAGCTAAGAGAGCGGCGTCTTTAAAGCTAGTAGGGAGCACAGACGAGGAAAAGCAAAGGTCATATACGGAGTTTTATAAGAAGACAAAGAGAGAGGCGAAGCTCGCAGTTACGATGGTCAAGACTGTAGCTTCTACAAGATTGTATGAGGATCTTGGGGGCAAATGAAGGGATAAGAAGCTATACAAGTGAGCTAAAATTAGGGAGAGGAAGGATTGGGATTTGGATAAACTGAGATGCATCAAATATGAAGGCAGTAATATATTTGAGGAAGAGGCGTGTATAAAGCATAGATGGGACGAATACTTCCACAAACTATTTAGTGAGGAAGCGGTTAGGTACATCATGTTGGGTGAGTAAGAGAACTCAGAGAGTCTGAGAGATTTTTGGTTTTTTAGGCATATTAGGTGTGAGGAGGCCGATGTGTCTAGACGGAAGATGAGTGCAGGTAAATCAACTGGGCCTGACGAGATCCCAGTGAAATTTCAGAAAGACGCAGGTAGGGTAGGCTTGGAGTGGGTTACTAGCTTGTTTAAAGTCATTTTCAAGATGTAGAAGATGCCCGAAGATTGGATGTGGATTTTGATGATTCCGTTATACAAAAACAAAGGTGACATCTAGAACCGGAACTACTATAGTGGTATCAAGCTGTTGAGTCACACTATGAAGGTTTGGGAGAGGGTGCTGGAGAAGAGAGTGAGGACAAACATATCTATATCAGAGATCCAGTTTGGATTTATACTGGGACGGTCAACCACATAAGTCATTCACCTTGTGAGATTATTGGTGGAGCAATATAGGGAGAGGAAAAAGGATTTACACGTGGAAGACTTATGAAAAAGTCCTGATGGAAGTGCTACGGAGATGTTTGGAGGTTGTCACACCTCCTTTTTCACTACACCCGCAAGGTCATAAAGGAGTTTTTCCACTTAAAGGACAATCGGAACAGGATTTATTATTAAAATTCAGAGTAGCCACTTGGGAGATTAATGGTGTCCCAAGTCACCGGTTGAATCCCTAACCAAGGAAAGTATGACTCTGTTAACAGTCCGCGAACCAGAAATCCAAGTAAGGAATTCTGTTAACCCGGGAGAAGGAGTTAGGCATTCCAGGGTTCCGTGGTTCTAGCACGATCGCTTAACTGTTATATTTGGACTTATCTAATTTCAAAACATGTTTTAGCCTATGTGCTTTTTAACTGTAAATCGCTTTCTTATTGTTATTTTTAACGAGAATTGCAACGTCGTTAAAATGCGTCTCGAACCACGTCACATCAATGCACCCGTGGTTGTTGACACATTTCGACTCTGTTGAGATTTGGATTTGGATCACATAAATGCGCACCCGAGTTTAGGAAAATAAATTATTAAAAACGCGCCTAAAGAGACTAACGCATTATTATCTCTGGAGAAGGTCGTGAAATTTGCTAAACGGCCCATCCCGCAGTCTAAGTATTTTTAATTCAAACATTTATTGAAGGCCCTGCAATTTTGTATTTTTATTCGGCGAGGCTCATGTCATTTTTATTAAAAGGTTGATCCTAAAGAGGCTATGATTTTTCTAATTATTTTGCCTCTAAAAACACAAGAAAAAGTCCTAAATACTTTGTTATTGGGCTGAGGTAAACAAGGCATTGTCCTAGGTCCCGCACAGCAGATGGCCTGAGGCCCAGACGCCTGGGAATAGGCTGTTATATCCCTGACCCTTTAAACTTAATTGAACCACAATTTAGTTAAACAAAGATTTGCTGGAATTACTTCAAAGTACTCTAGATGTGTTCCAACAGTTGGCAATCACGGAAAAATAATACTCACGCACTCGAACTACTGAAGCAATGATCACTCAAGAACTCTAACTGGACTAAATTCGAACAGGTTAACTAACTCAAGCCGGTCCAATTCAGTTCAAGTAAACTATTGATTTGAACCATCAACCTAAAGTTATAAACATTTACATATTAACGAAGACATGAATTGTTGCAGTACAACACAAGTTAAGTTTGAAATTAAACTAGATTTCAAAATCAAACCCAAATCCAAATGTGTCCGATTCTTCTTTTGTCTTTGAACTTTTCCAGACATTCAAAGCCGGTCAGCATGCGAGTCCGAGATAAATAAATGCACACGCAACACGTAAGATGCATCAGGATGGTCTTTTCATTTCAGGTTATCTGTCCTAGCCGGACCCAACCCCTGTGTTGAGTCCCCTAAGTCATATGCACGTGATGCAAATAAGCTCTCCTACTAGGGATCCGGCATGAAGTCAAGTTATTCTATGTTCAAATCCTGGTTATGTGTTCTAGATTGTGTACCCGAGCAGACAACTCGAGTCGAGGAGGGGTCTACGTACCGGGGACCTGCGAGATCGTGTGGCTTAGTAACTTGTTCGGCCTATTTCTTATTTCAAGGTATGATACTAACAGAATAGGGAGTCTCAACCAGTAAGCACATCCCCGGAGGTAAGGGGAGAAGGGTTTTGACACAGTTTATATACAGTTCAGATAATATCAAAGCGGTAAAACATTTAGCACATTTAGCATGAAACGTGTAAGAAAGTCAGATAAAGCCAAACATAACAATTATTCTAAGCTCGAATTCTTAAACCCTGAACCGAAGTTCTAGGTTTGTATCCCCAGTAGAGTCGCCAGAGCTATCACACCTCCTTTTTTACTACATCTGCAAGGGCATGAAGGAGTTTTTCCACTTAAAGGACAATCGGAACGGGATTTATAATTAAGATTCAGAGTCACCACTTGCGAGATTAATGGTGTCCCAATTCACCGGTTGAATCCCGAACTGAGGAAAGTATGACTCTGTTAACAGTCTGCAAACCAGAAATCCGAGTAAGGAATTCTGTTAACCCGGGAGAAGGTGTTAGGCATTCCCGGGTTCCGTGGTTCTAGCACGGTAGCTTAACTGTTATATTTAGACTTATCTGATTTCAAAACATGTTTTAGCCTATGTGCTTTTTAATTGTAAATCGCTTTCATTATTGCTATTTTTAACGAGAATTGCAACGTCATGAGAACGCATCTCGAACCACGTCACATCAATGCACCTGTAGTTATCGACACATTTCGACTTTGTTGTGATTTGGATTTGGGTCACATAAATGCGCACCCGAGTTTAGGAAGATAAATTATTAAAAACGCGCCTGAAGAGACTAACACGTTATTATCTCTGGAGAAGGCCGTGAAATTTTCCAAACGGCCCATCCCGTAATCTAAGTACTTTTAATTCAAACATTTATTGAGGGCCCCACAATTTTGTATTTTTATTTGGCGAGGCTCATCTCATTTTTATTCAAAGGCTGATCCTAAAGCAGCTATGATTTTTCTAATTATTTTGTCTCTAATAACACAAGAAAAAGTCCTAAATAATTTGTTATTGGGCTGAGGTAAACCAGGCATTGGCCCAGGTCCCGCGCAGCAAATGGCTTGAGGCCCAAACGCCTGGGAATAGGCTGTTATATCCCTGACCCTTGAAACTCAATTGAACCACAATTTAATTAAACAAAGGTTTGCTGGAATTACTTCAAATTACTCTAGATGTGTTCCAACAGTTGACAATCACGGAAAAATAATACTCACGCACTCGAACTACTGAAGCAATGATGCCTCACGAACTCTAACTGGACTAAATTCGAACATGTTAACTAACTCAAGCCGGTCCAATTAAATTCAAGTAAACTATTGATTTGAACCATTAACCTAAAGTTATTAAGACTCACATATTAACGAAGACATGAATTGCTGCAACACAACACATGTTAAGTTTGAAATTAAACTAGATTTCAAAATCAAACCCAAAATCCAAATGTTTCTGATTCTTCTTTTAAAAACCGAAATAACTCTAAGCTAAACAGGTACTAGCTAGGTGAAAACTATAACTAGATGATTCCAAGTTTAAATAATCCAAAACAAACAATGAAATGCATATGAAGGCCGACTAAGATTCTTCATCACACTAGCAACCCAGGCTCAACCAGATTAAACTACTAATAGCTACTGAGTTTTCACGTTTCCAGGAGCACGTCTAATTATTTTAACATTCCACTAATTAACAGTCCTAGTTATATAAAACATGTAAAACTAAATTAAACTACTAATTATTTTAACAGTCCATAAAACGGGACTCTAAAGCGTTGGCAACTTCATTATGAATCCTTGGAATATGCCTGAAATCTATTGACTGAAATCGTTGACAAAGATCGTGCAAACACTGTCTTTACGGTATGAGCTTCAAGTCTCGTGTCTCCCATTCCCCCTAAATCTGGTGCACCAAAAGATCCGAGTCACCCATGATCAAGATTTCTTGGACACTATGTCTATAGCCAACCTCAAGCCCAAGATACACGACTCGTATTCAGCCATGTTATTGGCGTAATAGAAACGAAGTTGAGCCGTAATAGGGTAGTGTTTGCCCTGTCTCAGAAATAAGTACTGCTCCTATCCCGACGCCTTTAGTGTTGGCAGCCCCGTCAAAGAACAATTTCCATCCTGGCTTCTCGACCTATTCTAATTCCTCAACATGCATTATCTCCTCATCAGCGAAATATGTCTACAAAGGTTCATATTCATTATCAACTAGATTCTCGGCTAGATGATTAGCTACCGCTTGTGCTTTCATTGCAGTCTGGGTCACATAGACAATATCAAACTCCGTAAGCAAGATTTGCCACTTCGCAAGCCTCCCTTTGGGCATAGGCTTCTGAAAGATTTACTTCAATGGGTCCAACCAAGAGATGAGATAGGTGGTATATGACGACAAGTAATGTTTCAACTTCTGCGCTACCCAGGTTAAGGCACAACACGTCCTCTCAAGCTGAGTGTACTTCACCTCATACGATGTGAACTTCTTGCTGAGGTAGTAAATCGCCTGCTCTTTCTTTCCTGTTATGTCATGATTCCCCAGTACATAACCAAAAGAGTTATCCAAAACTGTTAGATAAAGGATCAAGGGTCTTTCCGACTCCGACGGGACCAACACAGGTGGACTAGACAAATATTCCTTAATCTTGTCATATGCTGCTTGACATTCATCCGTCCATCTGCCCGTAGCATCTTTCTTTAGCAGCTTAAAGATGGGCTCGTAAGTCGTTGTGAGCTGGGCAATGAACCTGGTGATATAATTCAACCTGCCAAGCAAACTCATCACCTCTTTCTTGTTCCTTGGCGGCTGTATTTCATGAATGGTTTTGATCTTGGACGGGTCTAGCTCAATACCGCGTCGACTTACCACGAACCCCAACAACTTCCCCGATGGAACCCCAAATGCACACTTCGCTGGATTAAGTTTGAGGTTGTACCTGCGGAGCCTCTAGAAAAACTTCCTCAGGTCCTTGACATGGTCACATCGCTTCCTTGACTTTATGTTCACGTCGTCTACATAGACTTCAATTTCCCGATGTATCATGTCATGGAACAAGTTGGTCATCGCCCTCATGTATGCTGCCCCTGCGTACTTCAACCCAAATGGCATGACCCTATAACAATACATTCCCCAAGGTATGATGAATGCCGTCTTTTCTGCATCCTCCTCATCCATCAAAATCTGGTGATAGCCCGCATAACAATCCACGAAGGAACCAATCTCATGATTGGCACAATTGTCAATCAATATGTGGATATTTTCCAGTGGAAAGTTGTCTTTTGGACTTGCCTTATTGAGATCACGGTAATCGACACACACCCTGGTCTTTCCATCTTTCTTGGGCATAAGCACAACATTGGCTAACCAGGTGGGATACCGCGTGACCCGGATGACCTTCGCATTAAACTGCTTGGTGACCTCTTCTTTGATTTTCACACTGATATCTGCTTTAAATTTCCTTAGTTTTTGCTTGATAGGAGGGCATGCTGGGTCGGTGGGCAATTTTTGGACCACTAAATTGGTGCTTAAACCCAGCATATCGTCATATGACCACGCAAAAACATCTTTGTACTCAAACAATGCTTTGATTATCTCTTCTCTGAGCGGATGTTCCAAATGGACACTTATTTTTGTTTCCCGTACATTCTCCTGATCCCCTAAATTGATTGCCTCTGTGTCTTTCAGATTAGGTTTGGGTTTTTCTTCGAATTGGCTTAATTCTTTACTGATTTCTTCAAAGGCATACTGATCGTCATATTCTACCTCGTCATCATACTCAATTTCTTGGACTATTATTTCGGAGTTAGATTGGTAATCAAGACTAGGCCGAAGACTCCTAATGCATGACACATCAGTGAAACCAGCATAAAAGGGATTGTACAAGAAAGAAAAGAAAGACAAAACAAAGGCTATCAGGAATGAAAAAGGAAGGAAATTGCATTTCATTAAAATTGTAAGATAACAAGGTTTAACTTATCCAAACGGATGGAACATAGCATCTGAATTACAACCTTGGAAATAACCCAGATTAAACTGAAAGGAAAATCAAAACTAACTACCAAGACTCCCTCCAGGTAGGAAGAGGAGTAGCTTCCCAATTATTAGGCATTGCACAGGGCCCCACGAACTGCACATTTGCCTTACTTGGACCTTCTCCTACCTCCAACACATTTACCACGTCAAACAGCTTTTCAAACATCTCCATTAGCTCCTTGTCGGGGTTCACCGCCGCAGAATTAGGCATTGCCGTTACTGGGCGCCTCTTAGTACCAGGCCGAACAAAGGAATGGGAAAGGTGGGGGATGGGTTTTGCAAGGGTCCATATGCTCTCTTTTTCATCTTCTTAGCTCGGCTTATGTCAGCAGAAGTGGGCTTGAAGCCTAAACCAAAAGTATCCAGGTTTCCAGGAAGAGATACCGGCTATACGATGCGTTGCAAAGAAACACCCAAGCCTTTTCCAGGTATTTATCATTTCCGAAGCCACCATAATAGATGCAGCAGCTACTCTGGGCACAGGAATACATTGTCCTTCCGGGATCTTTGAAACCGATACTGCATCCAAGACTTGGTAAACCTATGGACCTTTGTAATCCTACGCTTCGTCGAAAGGCATAATGGTATTACACGAACTATCTTCCCCATGCACAACAATTTCCTGCCGGTCCCACTTGAATTTGACCATTTGATGCAAGGTAGACGACACTGCTTTTGCTGTATGAATCCAAGGCCGGCCTAACAAGAGATTGTAAGAAACAGCCACGTCGAGCACCTGGAACTCCATAGTAAATTCAACTGGTCCTTTCGTCAGTTCCAACACAATAGCCCCGACTGTGTCTTTTCCTCCTCCGTCAATCCCGCACGCAAATGCTATTCTTGTGGATCCTCTCACTGTCCACATTTAACTTTTCCAGGGTGGAGAGAGGGCAAATGTTTGCACTGGACCCGTTGTCAATTAGCACCCGAGTGACTACTGAGTCTTCACATTTCACTGTGAGGTAGAGTGCTCTATTATGCTCAGTGCCCTCCAAAGGCAGCTCATCATCAGAAAATGTAACCCTATTGACCTCGAAAATCTTATTTGCTATTTTCTCTAGATGATTCGCAGAGATCTTATCAGGAACATGGGCTTCATTCAGAATCTTCATCAATGCCCGAGGTGCTCGTCCGAATGGATCAATAAAGATAGCAATGAGATCTGTGCCGGAGTCTTTCTCAACTGTTCTACAATGGAATAATCTTGCGCCTTCATCCTTTTCAAGAATTCTTCTACTTCATCTTCAGTTACGGACCTATTTACTGGTGCTGGATTATCTTTGGCTGCTTTAGCTTTCCTTAGTTCTTCAGGGGCAAAGCATCTCCCTGAACGAGTAAGCCCATCTTCTTTCTTCTTCTTTTCCTTTGTACGTCACAGTCACTCGGCCGTAATTCCATGGGACGGCCTTTTCACTGACCATTGGTAACTGAGTCACTGGCTTGATGATAACCAGCTCTATATGAACCCCTTTTACGATCACCACGGGCTTGAAAACTGCCCCCGACACCACCACTTTAATTTGTTCTTGTTTTACTGCCACATTGCTCAAAGGTGCCTTCTTTATCACCACCACTGGCTCGCTGACTGTCTCCTTTACCTTGATCAATGCCCTTCCACTGGTTGGTTTCTCATTTGATCTGTCCTCACTGGCCCTGATCATCATTACAGTTTGTGAAGGCTTCTTATATTCTCCGTTTTGCACTAACTCAATCATATGGGTCTCGTGATGGGCTGGCAATGGATTCTGAGTAATGTTAGGCGTCTCTAGGGCCTAACTTCAATTCAGCGGGCATCAATGAGCTCCTGGATGGCCGTTTTCAAATGCCAACATTTTTTTGTGTCATGCCCCGGAGCACCCAAGCAACACTCGCAACTCACCGAGTGGTCCAAATTCCTTGGGCGAGGATTTGGCACTTTGGGTTCAATCGGACTAAACATGCCCAAGTGTTTCAATCTGCGGTATAATCTGGTGTAGGATTCTCCCAATGGAGTGGATATCTTCTTTTTCTGCAGCCTATCATTCTTGGAAGTAAGGTCTGGTCGAAAACCGAGTCCCATAGGGTTTTTGTAGGATCTCGGGGGTGGGTGGGTGCTTTGAGTCGGGTAAGTATTTTTTGAGGTAGGTGTGCGCCATTGCGCATGTGTAGGAGGTTGGGGGTATATTTGGGCATGGTGGATAAAGAAATAGGGGACGGGAGGTGGATAGTAGTGTTGCGGTGGGCCATATGAGGTGTGTGGGTAGGTTTGAGGATATGGTCGTGGTTGGTGATAATATGGCGATGGACCCTTGGACCAAGCTCTCGATTCCACTACTGTAACATCTTCTTTCTTCTTCTTTCCCAACACACCTCCAGTGTCGCTCTGGATAGCCTGGGTAGTTGATTTGATTGCTGGATAGCTCATAATTTTGTTGGACTTGAGACCCTCTTCCACCATACTTCCCATTTTCACGACCTCGTTGAATGTTTTTCCCACTGCTGATACCAGATAACCATAGTAAGTAGGCTCCAAAGCCTGTAGGAAGTAATCGACCATCTTGCTTTCCTTCATAGGAGGATCGACTCTTGCGGCCTGTTCTCTCCATCGAAAACCATACTCTCTGAAGCTTTCCCCTGACTTCTTCTTAATTTTGGTCAGCGATAGACGGTCCGAGACAATCTCGAGATTATATTGAAATTGGCTTGCAAATGCTTGGGCCAAATCATCCCAGGTGTACCATCGAGCATGATCTTGCCGCGTGTACCATTCCAAAATAGCACCACTGAGACTTTGACTGAAGTACGCCATTAATAACTCATCCCTTCCCCCGGTGCCTCTCATCTTACTGCAAAATCCCCTCAGATGGGCTACTAGGTCACCATATCCATAATACAGATCAAACTTGGGTAACTTGGATCCTGCGGGCAATGGGACGTCGGGAAACAAGCACAAGTTCTTGTAGGCCACACTCACCTGTCCTCCTAAACCCTGCATATTTCTGAATGATTGCTCTAAGCTTTTCACCTTTCGTATCATCTCCTCCTGCTTAGGGTTTTTGGGAGGCTGCTCTTCTTCAGCTGAGGTATCAAGACGGGGAGTGTAAGGGTATGGTTCTGGAGGTTTGAAGGTGGGTTCAGGTGGGTAATAGTGGTTTTCCTGGGTTTGGAACAGGGGCTCACTAGAAGATTTGTGTAATGCGGCGGGTGGAGGAGCCACAAACACATGAGTAGTTGGTGGTGGAGGGCGTGGGATTTGTTTGGGTGGTGGAGGTGGTGGTGTTTGGGAAGTAGTTGTGTAGTATTGCTGGTAGGTAGGGTAGGCCGGAGAGGCGTTCACTGTGGGAGGATCTTGTGGCTGAGCTAATGGTGGGATGTAGGCAGGGTTAGCAGGATAGGCTGGTAGTGGGTGTCCCTTTGCCCATGCCTGGTACATTTTTGCCATATGTTGCTTCAGTTTATACACCTCTTCTTTCATTGCATTGACATCCGCAACTTCTTCTTCCCTAGACGGGTCGACAACGCTTGCCTCTAGCTCTTGGTTGACCATTTTTGATGTATCCTTAGAGCGAGTGTTATATGGGTGGTTTGCCAGAATGCCAGTCAACTAAACCACTTGCCTGGACTCATCATCAACAACATCGTTGTTAGCGGTTAGGGCATTAACAAATAGATAACCGCACGTTTGGGGAATGAATGCACCTAAGCAGTTAACGGTTTCTATTATGCATTTGCTCGACTGCTTGCGTCATCCGGGCTTTCTTTATTCCCAACTGCGACTTCTTTTCTTTATTCTTGCTTTTGTTTCTTTTTTTTCCCTTGTTTTTCCGCTCTTCTTTTCTTTTTGCCTTTTGTTTTTATCCTCATTTTATTTTCTCTTTTCATATGGCTATGGTCGGATCCTATGAAGATTGCCTATGTATCATGACCTCGCCTGAATCAGACCAAGTGTAATAAATGCAAAATAGAAACAAAATGTTTTTTGGAATTTTCACTTTTACTAACAACAAGTATTACAAGGACTCAAGATTGACGCATTAAGACAACTAACAGACTCTAATGACAAGAAGGACTACAAACTTCACCAATAATGATTCTATTTCAAAAATGAAAATGCTGACTGACTCGAAAAGAAAATACAGTCTCAGACAACTAAGAAATTCCAGTAAAAGGAAATACAGACTCCATTGACAATCATGAATACATTAAAGCTCCTGGTGCCCGCGGGACATCGTTCGGTCTTGCCGCGGGCCTATATGCAAGTTCCCCTTGAAGTGTGTCCAGGTCGCTCATTATCTGTTTTAGAAATATCATCACTGAGGCCAAGAAGGTAGTCAGAGTCATGTTATCGCACATTAGGCATTTCCTGGTAATGTAGTGAGCAATAGCTAGGATTCTTTCTCTAATTATGCCCTTTTCCTGAAGCAGCCGCCCTATATGTGTGGCCTTGGCCTCCAAAGTCTACTGATTTCGTTCCTGGAGTTGTTGCAGGTCCATTTCTAATTGTGCTAATGCTGTGTAGCAGTGCTCTCTTTCAACCTTGAATTCTTTTGCCTGTTTGATCGTTTTGTTTTCTGCGCCAATGACCTTTTTCCTCAATCCCATGACCTCATTATCGTGTTCTTCTTCCAATTGTTTGACCATGCGAGCTCGCTCTTCCCCATTTTTGGCCAATTGTTTTCGAACCCCGGCTATTTCTCTTTCTACCTTGTTGAGGTCAAAACTGTAGTCATTCACTTTTTGCCTTAGGTTTTCTATACTTTGCATTTTGGCACTCCTGACAGGAATTTCAGCTGCTACCTTCATCTTTTGGATTTGGGCTCGTAAGGCTTCATTCTCTTCGGACAATTTCTTTTTCTCACCCTCGTCGGCCGCAGCTTGTACGCTGTTCCAAAACTAAAGGTCTCGAATTTACTTTTCCAATTCTCCTATTTTTGCTCTGTACTCATTTTCTTTGGCTAACCAAGCCCACTGCTCTTGCAATGATTCGGCAAACTGTTGGATGTGAGGTATTTTAGCTGACCTCTTGTACTCACATTCTCTCCTATACCAATCAAGGTATCCTGGCGACACTTCGCCTTTGGCCCGATCCTACATACAAGTATCTGATTTTAAGTACTGACATTCATTCCAGATCTGGCAGACTCTTGCTTCATGAAACTGTCCATCAGGGCTAATCTCAACTACCTGAGCACTAAGATCGCCGTCTTTTGGCACTATTTGGCACCTCCTGAGTTGCCTTAAAACCCGATACGGGGCATAAGGCTGAATGCTCTTAAGACCCATTAGAAGGAAGTGCGGCCTTGCTGCTGGCATATATATGATTTCATCAATAGGCAACAATCCAAGCGTCCACTCTATTTGACTTGCGGTGAGGGACCAGAAATATGTTGTCCAACCCGTGAATCCTTCAGGCAAATTGACCCCTTTAATCCTCGTATAAAACTCTTCTATGCATGTTTTCTCTAGAGACCCATAGCTTAAGAACTGTGGACGATGGCACAGGTGCTCTGTCATCCACATTTGCAGCAGTAGATTGCACCCCTCGAAGAAGTTTCCCCCGGCTTTGCAGGCTGTAAGAGCGCAGAAGATTTTGGCTAATATCATAGACGCAAGAGTGCTTCTGGCATGATCATTAGAGTGCTGACGACCCCGACTATTTTTATGTCAATGTTTTCGTCTTTACTTGGAAATACCACAAGGCCCAGAAAAATCACCATAAAAGCGAAATGTCTATGCTCCTCCCATTTTGGCGGTTTCCATTACTACATATCTCGCTTTCCGGGTTGTTAAACCCCCAGATGTGGCCATATCTATGGTATATGAAGTGTAGGGTGCAAAAGTCATTTGCTAGATCTATGTTGTGAACCGTCCTGCGTATATTCAGCGAGTCTAAAAATCTGTGCACGACTACAATTCTCGGGGCAACTAAGTACTTGTCCCTTAAAGGAGGCTCGTCTTTTCCGATGTAGCTGGCTATTTCCTCTAGTGTCAGGGTAAGCTCAAAGTCTGAGAAATGGAACACATTGTGTGCCGGGTCCCACCATGTGACCAAAGCTCTGATGATGTCTCCCCCAGGCGCAATCTCCAATAAACCGGTAAGCCCTTTCAAATATTTGTTGACCTCACTCTGTCCTTCTTTGCCCAGATCGTTCCACCATAGACGCAACTCCAAAGGAATTTTATTCATGATTGAGAAAGGTTCATTTTGAATCGTGCTCATCCTGCACATTTATTAAGGTGATTTAATCACTTATTTTGACCTAAAAAGAAAAAAAAACATGAAACTATTCTTTCATTCAAATTTCTAATTTCAAAAATAAAACTGATTTTGTAGATACGACCTTTCAGCACTTCGGGAGAAGATTTTAAGGCTGTACCCGCTAACCGTTGAGAAATGATACAGGGTGGCTGTTCTTGCAAAAACGGCCTTCCGGCGCCCTTTTGAGGGACATTCGCCTTATTTTTAACAAGAATGGCGTTACCCGACTTATTTTGACAACCATTTAAAATTTTGACATTATTTGGCTATTTTTGAAAAGGGATGGTTGGACCCGATGAGGGTTGCCTACGTATCTCACATCCGGTGAGAATCAAACCAGCGTAGTTTGGGCAAATAAACTAACTATTTTTGAAAACAAGACTCTTCTTGACAAATACACTATTTCAGAAAACCGGACTCTTTTTATATTTTCTTTTTCAGCGGCAAACAAACTATTAAAATACTTTTCCTTTTTTTCTCTTTTATTTTTCCAAAAATTCGGCAGAGTTTCGGCACTACTTGGACATTGATTTTTCTAATATAGGTAATTAACTCTCTACAATGCTGGTTTCTCTTTTTCTCTTTTGTCTTTGAACTTTTCCAGACATTCAAAGCCGGTCAGCATGCGAGTCCGAGATAAATAAATGCACACGCAACACGTAAGATGCATCAGGATGGTCTTTTCATTTCAGGTTATCTGTCCTAGCCGGACCCAACCCCTGTGTTGAGTCCCCTAAGTCATATGCACGTGATGCAAATAAGCGCTCCTACTAGGGATCCGGCATGAAGTCAAGTTATTCTAGGTTCAAATCCTGGTTATGTGTTCTAGATTGTGTACCCGAGCAGACAACTCGAGTCGAGGAGGGGTCTACGTACCGGGGACCTGCGAGATCGTGCGGCTTAGTAACTTGTTCGGCCTCTTTCTTATTTCAAGGTATGATACTAACAGAATAGGGAGTCTCAACCAGTAAGCACATCCCCTGAGGTGAGAGGAGAAGGGTTTTGACACAGTTTATATATAATTCAGATAATATCAAAGCGGTAAAACATTTAGCACATTTAGCATGAAACGTGTAAGAAAATCAGATAAAGCCAAACATAACAATTATTCTAAGCTCGAATTCTTAAACCCTGAACCGAAGTTCTAGGTTTGTATCCCCAGCAGAGTCGCCAGAGCTATCACACCTCCTTTTTACTACATCCGCAAGGGCATAAAGGAGTTTTTCCACTTAAAGGACAATCGGAACGGGATTTATAATTAAGATTCAGAGTCACCACTTGCGAGATTAATGGTGTCCCAAGTCACCGGTTGAATCCCGAACTGAGGAAAGTATGACTCTGTTAGCAGTCTGCAAACCAGAAATCCGAGTAAGGAATTCTGTTAACCCGGGAGAAGGTGTTAGGCATTCCCGGGTTCCGTGGTTCTAGCACGGTAGCTTAACTGTTATATTTAGACTTATCTGATTTCAAAACATGTTTTAGCCTATGTGCTTTTTTACTGTAAATCGCTTTCATTATTGTTATTTTTAACGAGAATTGCAACGTCGTGAGAACGCATCTCGAACCACGTCACATCAATGCACCTGTGGTTATCGACACATTTCGACTCTGTTGTGATTTGGATTTGGGTCACATAAATGCGCACCCGAGTTTAGGAAGATAAATTATTAAAAACGCGCCTGAAGAGACTAACACGTTATTATCTCTGGAGAAGGCCGTGAAATTTGCTAAACGGCCCATCCCGTAGTCTAAGTATTTTTAATTCAAACATTTATTGAGGGCCCCACAATTTTGTATTTTTATTTGGCGAGGCTCATCTCATTTTTATTCAAAGGCTGATCCTAAAGCGGCTATGATTTTTCTAATTATTTTGTCTCTAATAACACAAGAAAAAGTCCTAAATAATTTGTTATTGGGCTGAGGTAAACCAGGCATTGGCCCAGGTCCCGCGCAGCAAATGGCTTGAGGCCCAAACGCCTGGGAATAGGCTGTTATATCCCTGACCCTTTAAACTCAATTGAACCACAATTTAATTAAACAAAGGTTTGCTGGAATTACTTCAAATTACTCTAGATGTGTTCCAATAGTTGACAATCACGGAAAAATAATACTCACGCACTCGAACTACTGAAGCAATGATGCCTCACGAACTCTAACTGGACTAAATTCGAACATGTTAACTAACTCAAGCCGGTCCAATTAAATTCAAGTAAACTATTGATTTGAACCATTAACCTAAAGTTATTAAGACTCACATATTAACGAAGACATGAATTGCTGCAACACAACACATGTTAAGTTTGAAATTAAACTAGATTTCAAAATCAAACCCGAAATCCAAATGTTTCTGATTCTTCTTTTAAAAACCGAAATAACTCTAAGCTAAACAGGTACTAGCTAGGTGAAAACTATAACTAGATGATTCCAAGTTTAAATAATCCAAAAGAAACAATGAAATGCATATGAAGGCTGACTGAGATTCTTCATCACACTAGCAACCTAAGCTCAACCAGATTAAACTACTAAGAGCAAGTGAGTTTTCACGTTTCCAGGAGCACGTGTAATTATTTTAACAGTCCACTAATTAACAGTCCTAGTTATACAAATCATGTAAAACTAAATTAAACTACTACATAGCAATCAACATGTGTCTAGGTGTTGACAAGTAATTAATCCAAACGAGTACATCATCAGGCAGCCAAGTCGTGAATGAATTTTATTTCGACTTCAACTCAGAGTTAAATCAATTGAAGGTGTGTACCTTGATGTGAAAATATAATGAAGAAGAGGAGATCAGCAGGAGTAATAACTTGCAGCAACAGCAGAAATTTAACAGGATCACAACCAGCAGTAATTGGAATAAGTTTTGACCCAAAAATAGTTCCTCAAAGACCAAAGATGATTTATAGAATTTTAGCACACAATCAGATGACCAAAGCAGTTTAGTGAACCCACAGCTTAACCCAAAGCTAGCTCGAATAAGCTCAAATGACTTCCAAATGGACTCAGAATCAAATCAGACCAGCATAGCACCCAAATTGATCCTAAATGCCTCAAACTGAACCCAAAATCTACTCGAACACCAACCAGAAACACTTTTGCGCTTCAATTACCAGAGATCAAGCTAGGAAAATCCAATCAATAGCTAAAAGTTGTTATTCACTTAGAATTTTAATGAAACAGTAATATTTTTTTGTTTTTCTATTGTTTTTTTTTTTGTTGGTTTTGGTTTTTTGAAGAGCTAGATCTAAAATCAGAATTTGAAAATCAAATTTGAAACACAGATTTGCAGAAAGGGGTTTTTGGGGGTGTGAGCACGTGATTTTTGCCCTAAGCAAATTATTCCAAAATATATGCAAAATGATTTTTGAATTTTTGTGGCAATTTGTTGATAATTGTGTGCATAATAATAATTCATAAATCAGGTAGAAATACCAGGATTTTATGATTTTTTGGAATCAAATCAAAGAAAATCAAAATATACATCTACTTGTTTTAATTAGAAAATACTAAAAATAGAAATTAATTACTCTTTAATTTTAGTAAAAAATCAGAAAATTAAAGGAAAAAGGAAAATACAAGAAAAATAGAGAAGAAAATAAATACAAGAGTAAAATATAAAAATATAGAAAAGAAATAAATAAATAAATACAAAAATACAAAAAAATACAAAGGAAGTATAATGCAAATAATACAATACAAATATTGGGCTAAATACAATAATTATTAGCCCAAGTGTTAAATAACACTGCCCAGGCCCAAAAGAAAGAAGCCTGATCTACCATATAACTAAGCCAAACGACACCGTTCAGAATATCAAATCTAGACCGTTGAAACTTTGATCAAACGGTCCAGAGTAACGGTTGCTTAATAAATAAAACGACGCCGTGTGTGGAAGCTAATCTGAACCGTTGATAACATTAATCCAATGGCCACGATTAATTGATCACTTAATTGGAACAACGTCGTACATAGGCCAATTGAATCTGAGCCGTTGGTTCATTTGATCCAACGGTCCCAGATCCTCCAAAGCTTTTAAATATACAAACGTTACACATTTCATTTCATTTTACACCTTCGTCTCTAACATGAAACCCTAGCCGCCTCAGTATCCTCTCAACCATCGCCGGAAACCTACCGGCGGTGGTTCACCACCATCTCTGTTCAAACCACCATGAACACCCCATAGCCTACTTCGTCCCCTCTTTCACCCTATCCCCTTGGCTTCCCCTGAAAACCCTTGGAAACCTTCAAATAACCCAAAAGGTGTTGCCGGAACCCTACTCCGGCGAACACCACCTATGAACCAGAGTCCATCCTTAACACCCCACAACCGCCTCCGCCTCCTCTTTAATCCCATCTAGGTGGTTTCCCTCGAATAAGCCTAAAAATCCTCAAATCTGTCAAAAGGTGTCGCCGGAACCCTACTCCGGCGAACACCCTTGTTCCAAAAACCACCTGTATAACCCCATAACACCCAGCTTCACTTTCCAAGAGTCTTTTTCAAAAAAAAAGAGACTCGATGAGTCTGCCTGAGAGCAAAAGTCCAAGAAATCAATGTCCAGAACTTCCAAAGTTCCGGATAATCAAGAAAAGTGAAGGAAAATGAAAATAAGAGAAAGAAAGAAAGAAAAGAGGAATCAAAATAAAAGCTAAGTATTCTGAACTTTCTCCTGATTTTTCTTATTTGTGAATCGCATGCCTATAACCTCTTTGCCTTCTGATCTTTCTTATTTGTGAAACGCATGGCTATAATTTCTCTTCTCTGAAAAAAGTTCTTAGTCAAATTGTATGTTTGTTGTTCATAATAGCCACACTTAGATTTCTAGGGTTTTATTTGATAAAATCGGATTAGTAATTAGGTTTTCTGTTAATTAGATTCTACCTCTATCTAAATGTTCCCTTGAATCTCGTTAATTGATTACTTAGACTCTAATTTGATTTTTATCTGTGAAACTGTCTATTGTTTGGCTAATTTTGTAAATCGATTTTGACTTTGACTTTTGGGTTCTGATTAATAATGGGGTTAAAATGGTAAATAAAAGGAAAAGGCAGGGCTAAATGGGGAAGGTTAATAGGTGTACTGTAATAAACCTAAGACGGTAAGGGTGTAATTGGTAATGCTGCCTGGTTCGCGGGTAATTAGATAAGGGGCAAAGGGTATTCTGGGCATAATAAAAGGGTAATTAAGTGAAAATTGAAAGCAAGTGAGGGTAGTTTAGACAATTAAGGGTATTAGAATAAGGTAGATGCCACTAGAACCTTCTAGAAGGGGTTCTAGTGCATTTTTGATTAAAATTAGTATAGTGATCTGAAAATAAATCATAAGGGGGGGGGGTGTGGAAATTTAGAATATTAATTTCAAAATTCCCTCCCATTTTGTTCTATAAATAGGCCTCATTAGGCCACTTTTAAAATTAAAAAAAAGTTTAGAAGGTCCAATATTCTGAAAATCCTTCTAATCTCTGAAAAATTCAAATTTCCTAGTCATCCTTAAGAAATTCTCTAATACTACTGTTCCATTGATTTTGGTTCGAGTTCAAGTTGAAAATCTCCTGAGTTTTGGTATTTCGTCGGTTGATCTGGGTTTATTTGATCTGAATTTGGTTGTTGAAGCTGTGTGTTGCTGTGGTTATTCCCTGTGAAGTTTTTTGGTTATTTTGAGGTTTTTGTGATCAAATCTGGTTATTGAGCATTCGCTGTGAATCTGCTGGTTTATTGTTTGCTGGAGTCCTGTTATTGCTGATCCTTCTCCTCTTATTGCTTTAGACTTATCGGACTTGTTTCACATTTCCAGGTACACCTCTGAAATTCGAAGATGTAGTCACAAATTTGAAGATATAAAATGTTCGATTGGTTTTATTAACTTTTGATTATGCTTATTTCATAGATGTTGAATTAGTTATATTCATGTGTATTCGTTAGGTGAATCGAATGTATATTTGGACTGTATGGACTGTGGACTCGGACTATTAATTCCTTTTAAGTAGATTAGATTAAATATCACTTAGAACATCGCATGTGAAGTAGAATAACAGAAAAAAATCACATTATAGTAGAGATTAGAAAAATTAAAAACAAAATGTTAAAGTATGTTTTAATTGAGATTTTGAATCTTCAGTTGTGATGAATCAGAAAATGAAATGAAATTTTAAAAATTCATTTGTTATCCTTAGTTTATGTTAGTCAGTTTTAATAAGTAAAAGCATGAGTTCTTCAGATTCAAATTTTTATTAGTTAATACGGTATGCTTCAGATTAATTCATGCTATGTAAGAAAAATTGTAATGAGTTTTCAATAATGAGTATAAAATGACTGCTTCAGTACGAACGAATTTGTACTTCAATTCGAATAAGTTTTCTATAGTTTAGTTTTAATATTTCTAATTGAACAAAGTAGTAACTCAACTCTGCATTTGAATATGTAGTATTTCAATTAATAAATAATATTAGAAATCTGTTATAATGATAGTTAATCTGTGGATAGTTTTAAAAGAGGTGTAGTTAAACCGAATAAGTCAAAACAGTAAAATGGAAACAAGTGTTCACTGTTATTGCCTTGATTAATTTCTGATACTATGCAGTTATAATAACTTTGTAAATCCAATATATTTGTAATAACGTTTGAGCCTGTTTTGGATTCGTATTAGTAATATGGGCCAGATTCAGACATAAGGGCCCAGATCCAGTAGCATAGTTTCATTGCTTATTTGAACAAACCATTGTGTATGAATTGGGCTGAAATGAGCCCCGCGCACAGCTGTGCGTCGTTCTTCACTGGCCTGGTTTCAAGGCCCAAAGCACACTAAGGCCTGAACATCAATGAATTAAAAACGCAAATCACAACTAGGCAGCATTGTTTGTTACTTGGGTAAGGCAAAAACAATAGTAGAAAACATAGCACACCTTAGGCTTGACCTTTTAAAAATAAAGAAGATGAGCCTCGTTTAAGAATAAAATGCACGGGGCCCCTCAATTAATTGTTATAAAATACTTAGATTTGGAAAGACCGTTTAGCAAATTTCACGGTCTTTCCCAAAGTTAACAAGACGTAGATATTTTAGGCACGATTTATTATATACATTCTTAAGTACGGGTGCACATTTATGTGACCCAAATCTAAAATCTCAACGAAGTCGAAATGTATTTAA
>MU736582.1:174986-218628 GCA_026770625.1 Nicotiana glauca | reverse complement strand
CCATACATACCAAGAACACTAAAATCGGAGTCCAAATGACCCCTCAAATTCTCATTTTAAAGTCTCTTAATCTCAAGCCCTAATTCTTAAAATTAAGGTCTAGATTCCCTAATTTACTAGGTAGATTTCACATTAGAATCGAGTTTTAAGACCAAGCGATTCCCTTTTGAATCCCTCTTCAACCCCCTTCAAAGAGCTTCAAAACCAATAAAAATGGTGGAAATAAACCCCAAAATTGCGGACAAGACGATATTTTAAACCTTCTGCATAGGCCTGAAATCCTTATTCGCGAATGCGGTCAAAGCCTCGTGTTCGCGAAGCACACAATAATCTTGACAAAAATCCATCCTTTGCTTAGACAATCCTTTACGATCTCGTTACCCCTATTGCGAATGCGATGAGTAAAATCCATTGAAGCTCAGCTGCTCTTTTCTTCTATGCGAACGCGGCACCATCCCGCGAACGCGATGCACAAACACTCAGCCCTTTGCGAACGGGTAGCCTACCTCGCGAACACGAAGGCTTAAATTCCACCTTCCTAAACTGACTCTTCACTAACGCGAAGAATAAAATACATCCAACAGCTGCAACCAAAAGTTGCAGCTTTTCTTTAACTTAAAATGGTGCGTTTAACCCTCAGTAACTCACCCGAGGCCCTCGGGACCCCAATTAAACATGCCTACATTCTCTTTCGATCAAAAAGTCAATCAAACCTCGTCTGAATGAATTGAAATTTTGCACACACATGTCCCAAATGGCACAACGGAACTACTGTAACACTCGGAATTCCATTCCGACCCCTATATCAAAATCTCAATATCGAACCGAAAACATCAAAAATTCAACTTTCGGCATTTCAAGCCTAAATTAGCTACGAACCTCCAAAACATAATCTGAACATGCCCCTAAGCCTGAAACCACCCAACGGAGCTAACGGAAATATCAAATTTTTATTTCGAGGCCGTCTTCATAATGTTTCGACTACTGTCAACTTTCCAACACTTAAGCTCTAATTTAGGGACTAAGTGTTCCAAAACTCACCAAAAATTAAAATCGAACATCTCGGCAAATCAAAATAGCAAAAATAAATATGGGGAAAGCAGTTAATACAAGATCAGGGCGTTAATTCTTTAAGATGACCGGTCGGGTCGTCACAAATACAAAATCCCCAAAATCCGGTGTCACTGAGTACACGAGCTACTAAATGAAAACTTAGTTATAACTTCCAATACAACTATCTAGAAAGATGGAACAATACTAAATAAACTAAAAAGAAGGAGAGTCCATGTATGCGGACACCAAAGCAGCTACCTCAAAAGTCTCCAAGCAGGTAATACTCAAAGTCTAGCGACCACCGGGTCCAGATGTACCTGGATCGGCACATGAAGTGTATAGTGTAGTATGCGCACAACAGGCTAGATGCAATCAATAAGTAACAGGACTAACCTTGGGCTGAAAGCAGTGAAAATATCAGGAAGGTACAATCCAAATCAAGATAATAACATTACAAATAAGATAGGAAAATAACAGTAATAGCTAAGAGAAATCTCATAATCAGTTTGTACACAATACATAATGTAGACATTCTTTCAAATTCAACAATTAAACTCAATACAATATGCCAAGTATAGCTAGCATGAGGAATGTTACATCTCTGTGTCTACATGAACAAATATGCATGTCAAATGAAACGCATCATAATGATACACCCACATACTCACACTCTCAAAGTACTCAATCTGACTGTCTCAACACTCACTTATCACACTTGGTCACTCAGCACTTTATGTTACCTACACTCACTGCTGATAAGTCAGACTCCGGAGTGGAAAATCCTACCCAAGTGCTAATAAAACCTACAGCGGTGTGCAACCCGATCCCATTACGAATCAATAATACATGTTGCAACACATAGCTCGATACCACACCCACTACGGCGTGCAACCCGATCCCATCATGAATCACTCTCAATCCGGCCCTCAGGCACCAAATCGGTCATGAATCTCTCTATTCTCCCAGCTCACAAATCTCATGCCAATCAGCCCAAACAACGATAACATGATGTACCAATAAATGAAAATAGACACTGAGATATTATATGCGAACGATGGATGTGGCCGAGTACATAATTGTAAATTAATAAATTAATTCAACAATAGAAATGACCTCAATGGATCCAAAAAGAATAAACATAAAGCCTAAACATGATTTCTAACATGGATTGCAGCTCGATTACTCTAACACGTAGGAATTACATGAATAGCAACAAGGTTTGATAACTATAAGGTACCACAGAAAAAATCGAGTCACAATTACCATGGTACACGGTCACACGCACGTTACCTAGCATGTGCGTCACCTCAATACCAACCACACAACACGTATTTCAGGGATTCATACCCTCAGAACTATGTTGAGAAGTGTAACTTACATTAAACCGGGAAAATCTGCACTCCAACAAGCCCTTGCCTTGCGAATCAGCCTCTGAATGACTCGAATCTATCCACAAACAATTTAATACAATCAATACAAACTATATGAATAAATTCCATATGATAAAGCTAAGTTCTTTAACCAAACTCAAAAATCAACCCAAAAAGTCAATCCCCACCTACATCACAGAACCCAACAAAATTTACAAAATTCAAACACATTCAACAACGAGTCCACCCATATAAAAATTGACACTCAAATCTCCAAATTTACCTCTCTAATACATGGGTCAAAAATCTCCAAATTTCACCTCAAAAGTACGAAATCTATGGAAGAAATTCAATGGGTATTCTATATTAATGAGTTTAAATGATCTAAAGTTTCTTACTCAAAAAGATAGCCATTAGCCGAGCTTGCAAAGTCCAAAAATGAGAGTATTCTCAAAACCCTCAATTTTTTCTTCTGTCGAGGCACCTCGTACCTATATTTCACTTAACCGCTTCTGCGGTCCCCCAGACGCAGTCAAATATCCAATCTTGTGGTTTCCTTAAAGGTCCCCTACCTTTACTTCTGCAGACCAGACTCCGCTCCTGCAGAATCACACATGTTCCCTCGAATCCGCTTCTGTAGACCTGCCCTTCAAGTCCTTCTTCCGCTCCTACGACCTCTCTTGCACATATGCAACCTCGCATGTGCGGAATATTCCTGTCACATGCGCTCCCAGGCCTACTCCCTAAATCTCACACGTGCAATGACTCAACCCGTACCTGCGTGACCACATCTGTAGTCACTCCATTCGCAGGTGTGATGACACCAGACTTCAGCTGCTTCAGAAATCCTCTAAGTCAAAATGTCAATCCGTTTTCCTAAAACATGATATGAACTTAGTCTAGGACTCAAATTACATCAAATAATATAAAAAAACAAATCGCCCCCAATTCAAACCTAATGAAACTAGTGGATTTCCAATATCTACAATCGATGCCAAAACATATCAAACCAACTCTGATTGACTTCAAATTTTGCACACAGCCATAAATGACACCAAAAACCTATTCCAACTCCTGTAAGAAAAATTCAAGCCCGGTAAAAACAAAGTCAATTCTCGGTCAAGCTTCTTAACTCTCCAATATTCAATTTTTCCAACTTTCGCCAATTCAATCCAAAATAAGCTACGGACCTCCAAATCAATATCCGAACACACCCTAAATCCAAAATAACCATATGGAGCTATCAGAATCATCAGAACTGCATTCTGGATTTATTTACCCATTAGTAAACATCTGATCAACTCATCAAACTTAAGGCTTCCAACCTTGAGAATAAGTGTCCCAATTTATTCCGAAACATCCCCGATACCAAACAATAACACTGGCAAGTCACATAAACAACAAACGAATACAAAATAAGCAATAAATAGGGAAGATAGGATCAAATACTCAAAACGATCGATTGGTTCGTTATATTCTCCACCCCCTCCCTTTAAGCAAATGTCTGTCCTCAAACGAGTCTAGAATCATACCATGATCCTCAAATAGGTGTGGATATCAGCTCTGAATCTACCGCTCGGTCTCCCAAGTAGCCTCATCAACTGCTGGACCCCTACTTTACACATTCACATAAGATATATCCTTTGACATCTACTTCTGAACCTACCAATATAAATTAACCGTTGGCTCCACATCATAAGTCAAATCCCCATCTAACTGGACCATACTGAAGTCCAAAATATTAGATGGACACCTAAATACTTTCGAAACATCAAAACATGAAACACTAGTTGAACACTCGATAAACTAGGCAGCAATGCAATCTTGTAAGCCACCTCTCTAATACTCCCAAGCACCTCTAAAGGGCCAACATACTGAGGGCTCAACTTGCCCTTCTTCCCGATCTGCATAACACCCTTCATGGGTGACACTCTAAGAAATACCTTTTCTCCCACCATGTAAGAAAAATCATGAACATCCGACCAGTGTAACGCTTTTGTCTATAATGCGCCGTACGAAGCCGATGTTGAATCAACTTAGCCTTTTCCGAAGCATCTTGAACCAAATCATACCCAACAGCCTAGCCTCACTCGACTCAAACCAACCAACCGGACACCGACACTGATAAAAATGTGATAGGGGATTCAAGAATTACCATAGAAAAACAAGAAAAATAAGGAAACGCACGAAAGCTAAAAGAAAATAGGGAAACGAAAAATAAGATAGAAATTAAAGATAGATTGAATTCATAAATAGTTTATCGAATTCAAGAAGTCTATTCTTGATGTTGAATCCTAACGAAGAACTAATCGCCTTTGATAGAGAATTAAAAAGCAAGAGATAGATTGTGAAACCCAACCCCTTTAGAATAATAAGAACAACAATAATCCTAAACTTATCACCTTTCTTAAATACCCAGAAGTGATATACAATTTTGAAAAATTCGTCGTACCACCTTAAGTTGAGTCTTGAAGATTGAAGAATAAATCCAAGAGTAGCCACATACAAGAGTGCAAGAAAAAAATATCATAATTTTTCATTGATATTGTCTATCACTCTTTCCTCAAAATGAAGAAGACACCCTTTTACATGTAGAGGAAGTCACGAAATTCTACTAAAAACAAAGAAAGGAAGTCCTAACTACTTTGGAGAAAAAGTCCAACTACCTTAGGATAGGATCTCTAAAGTTCAAAATCAATCATGAAAATCTTAGAAATTCTGGAAAAGAAAGAAAGTCCTAACTACTTTGGACAAAAATCCAAATACCTTAGGATAGGATCTTGAAACTCAAACACTATTCTTGGATAGAATCTTGAAAATATTGAAAATCGCGAAGGACATTTGCAAGCATCTTGGCACCAACTTCCACTCAACTTCTGGCACAACTATTTTGCCCTTATTTGAAATCAATTAATTTATTTTTATGTTATAAAAACGTTACTTTATGTAGGCCTTATTAGACTGTAATTTTGGACACATTTTAGGTGCCAGCATGGTCCAAAAATGGACTGATTAGGACCTTGTTCGAAGGATGTATCTTGGGATCCAATACTCCTATTAGTGGATATAAATTTTGTCCATAAACAATTGTAACACCTAGCCAATTCACATCCTTTATCCTTGATATCTCCTCCCAATTAACAACTTCTTTATTTGCACTTAGAGCCTAATGAACTTGTTTTGCAACTCTTTATCTTGACATCTTGTTAAAGGATCTCTTTGAGATTCCAAAGCTTCATTCTTTTCCTTGAATAGATTTAAGCTTCCTAGGATGCTATCATTCCTCTATTATTGAAGAAAATTCAATCTCGAATTTCGAACTTTAAATGACATCCACTAATCTGAAAAAATAGTAGGAATAAAACAAGATAGTGACCATGTGTCCAATTAATCCTAATAGGTGTAAATACTCCCTTATAAAACATATAGACATCATCATCCTAATAAAATTTATGGGTACCAAGATTAATACAATAACAACCTCTCTTAGATGCACTATGCAGTGGAACTTGCAATGTAGAAATTATAAAAGATTGACCACACATCCATTTAATTTAAGTATCTATGCCAAATGTATCAAAGAGGATACTTTTATGATATAGCCAACTATCTTTAATTACAAATCTCAAGGATTCTTCTACATGAAAGAGCATTTGATCACAAATGTCATAGCAATCATGCGTATCATATTTACTAGTAGCAAATACTTTTACAAGCTCACAATGAACATGACTTAAAGAACGACTCCGCATCACATAACAAAAATTACATTCTAGCATTTTATCTCATGAGAACTCATTAGCCACTTGAATAAGAGAAGAAGAAATATTTAACTCATTTACAAGCCTCTTCTCATATGTTTCATACCTCTTTCAACCAAGTTGGAATATTTAATCATCTATGTCAAACACAATTTCAAAAGCAAATACTCTTGCACTTTAACTTTGATATTACAGTTAATGACTTGATGTGCATCAAAATATCATCTTCCATAAAAATTATAAAGTCACCAAAATAAAAAATAAGAGTATAATTAATTACCTCCAAAAATTCCTTAGGTTTTCTAGAAAGGCCATGAATGCAAATAAACCAATTATACATACCATAGTTGGACTTATTTTCCAATGGAACATCATCACCTTGTATTATTTTATGCAATAGCTCCAACTTAGCAATGCTTTTAGGAAACTCCATGACATAAACCTATAAATAAGAATCAGAATAATCAAAAGATTCAATAACAAAGAATTTAACCAAGTTTTTATCTTCCACCATCTAACAAAAATTGATTTCGCCAAATTCATGTTGCAATAAAATTTGATCCTTTTCCACCATCTCTTACGCCTCAACTCCCCTTTCATAACATCTTTCAACACGTGGATGTACAAAATCACAAGAACTAATAAAATAAAGAGTTAATGGGTTAGGAAGTAAAGAAATATTTTTTCTTGCTTACACTCTATTTGGCTTTTATCTCAAGACTAACTTTTTCCTCACCCTTAGCCTATTTTCTCTCACTAATATTTTTTTCTTTTTCTTTACGAAAACCTCTTGTATTGCTTTCTCTGCCTTGCTGACTTTTTTGTATCTTTGTCGTCTCTCTTTTCTTTTCCCTCAAGCCCATTCTTTTTATCACTTGACATCCCATTCTCTTCACTCAATACAACCTCTCCTTTTCTCTCTCTTGTTATGTGGACATGCACTCCCTTACAACTCCCATTCTTTTCTTTCTCATATTTTTTCATATTATCTTTAACAATATTTTCATCTTTACAAATTTGTGAGGGAGTCAAAGGTCAAAGAATGAGTTTCTTCTCATTAACCTTAAAAGAGTATCTATTTTTTTCCATGTTATATACCATTTTTCCCAACAAGATATGATAATTATCCATGGGAATCACATCACACCAGATCACATTCTCATACCTTTCAATAGAAAATAGTAATAAAGCTCTTTTATCTGTCTTTATCCTCTCAACATGTAGGGTTCAATATGCTCAACACAAGGCAAGTTCAATTTCACAACCATAATTGTTAATTGAGTTATAGACAAACTATTTGTCAATTCTAACATCATAAATCGCAGACATCACTTTAGCTTTAGTTTGAAAAATAACTTTACCACTGTCTTCCTTACATTCGGTATGTTCGACTTTTTAAGTTGTTGAGTCATATCTCTCCTCCTTGCACTGTAACTACCTATTGAGACATCTTGACAGAGATTAGAAAAAATATGTATCTCTCAAATTTGGCTTTTTCCCGATAACGCTCTCACCTCTATTTTTTTATTTCACTTGAAGTAACTCTTGATCGTTAATCATAAGATTTATCAATAAAGCATTCTAGTCACAACCCTTGGTGATAAGAATACAGATTTAGAAAAAAAAAAGTGATGGAGCAAACCTAAGAAGAATATGGATTGGTTATTAGAAAAAAAAAAGGAAAGAATTTAAGAAACCTAAAACCCACAAGAATAAGGAAAGAAGTTACCTTGATCTTCAAGAACTAGGATCCCCTCTTCTTGTTTTCTTTCTTGACTGAAAAACCAAATAATACTTTAATTCTTAAAATAATAACGTGCAATAACACTTTTTTTTGGATGATATTTTTTAATTATTATTTTTTTCCACGAGAACCTCCCAAGATTATCAAGATTGAAATCCTGATAAGCCTATGCTCTGACCACTTGATAATAACATATGATTGAGGATTCATGAATTACTGAAGAAAAATAAAAAAATTAAGAAACATGCGGAAGCTAAAATAAAAAAAGAAAATGAAAACAAAAGACAGAGATTAATGATAGATTGAAAAAATTCAAGAAGTCGATTCTTAAAGTTGAATCCTAACAATAACAATTAGCTAACGAAGAACTAATCACCTTTAATAGATTAAAAAATAAGAGATAGATTGCAAAACCTAACCCCTTTAGAATAACAATAGAAACAATAAGCCTAAACTTATAACCTTTCTTCAATACCTAGAAGTGATCTAAGACTTTTAAGAATTAATCTTACCACTTTAAGTTGAATCTTTAAGGTTGAAGAATAAAACCAAGAGTAACCATATACAAGTGTACAAGAAAAATATTTCACAATTTTTCATTGATATTGTCTATCATAATCTTTCGTAAAAACAAATAAGAATCCTCTTTATATAGAGAGGGAGTCACGAAATTATACCAAAAAAAAAACAAAGAAAGAATACCTAACTATTTTGGACAAAAAGTCCAACTACCTTAGGATAGGATCTTAAAAGTGAAAAATCAATCTTGGAAATCTAAGAAATCTTGGAAAAGAAAGAAAGTCCTAGCTACTTTGGACAATAAGTCCAACTACATTAGGATAGGATCTTGAGAGTCAAAAACCAATCTTGGATATCTTAAAAATCTTGAAGGAAATTTTCAAACAACATGGCACCAACTTGCGTTCAAATTCTAGCATGACTATTGTACCCTTCTTTGACATCAAGTAAGTTCTTTTTATGTTATAGAAAGATGACATAATTTTGGACTTATTAGGCTGCAAGTTTGGACATATTTTAGGTGCCAAAATGGTCCTAAAGTGGACTGATTAAGATCTTCTTCAAAGGATGTCTCTTGGGATCCAACACTCCTCTGCTAGGACAAAATTCTGGGCCATAAAACAATTGTAACACCTAGCCAATTCACATCCTTTATCCTTGAGATCTTCCTCCCAATTAACAATTTTTTTATTTGCACTTGAAGTCTAATGAACTTGTTTTGCAGCTCTTTAACTTGACATCTTGTTCAAGGCCCTCATTGAGATTCCAAAGCTTTATCATTGGCCTTGAATGAAGTTGAGCTTCCTAGGATACTATCAGACACCGCATCCCATACAAGGCCTCATACAGAGTCATTTAAATGCTTGAATGGTAGCTGTTGTTGTAGGCAAACTCTACAAACGGTAGAAACTGATCCCAGAACCACCAAAATCCATGACACAAGCGCATAATATATACTCCAATATATGAATGGTGCGCTCAGACTGTACGTCCGTTAAGGGATGAATGTCATACTCAACTCAACCCATATGCCAAACTCTCGCTACACTGCTCTCAATTGCGATGTGAATTGTGTGCCCCCATCTGAAATAATAGACACCGACATATCGTAGAGGCAAGTTGCGGATATAGATCTCACTCAACTGCTCATAATGATAGGTGGTACAAATTGAATGAAATATTCAGACTTAGTCATTCAGTCCACAATCATCCAAATAGAACTCAAACTTCTTCAAATTCTGCGGGAGCCCAACTACAAAGTCCATGTTGATATTGTCATGATCCAAATCGGTGGGCCGCAATGGGAATCCGGTAACTTACTCAACTGAGTACCAACATAACGTATCTTTCGTATCATACTACTATAGGTAAATGAGACGGAGAGACTGTTGTGTGATAAATAGAATAAACATGAGAGAATACTCGACATGGAATGACCCAACCTGATATTGAAACATATATGTGACATGAATGCCTATAAGGCCAACATGATCATTTGTAAACTCAAAACATAGGCCGAAAAGGCCATACAAGTATCCATATACATGATATCTATCTACAAGCCTCTATGGATACACAATATCATAAAGGTCGGGACGTATCCCCACCATACCAATCAATGCATGTACTAATAATACGTACCAAATAACTAACTTTGGAGTAAATCGAGCGCACCAGCACCTTTCACTGAGCTGACAACCTACTTGGAAGACTCTCAACCTATTTATCGGGAACTGCAAGCATGAAATGCAGCATCCCCAAGCAAAAGGGATGCTAGTAAAAATAATGTACCGAGTATGTAAGGAATAAAAATCAGTAAATAATAAACATGAGAGAAACATGGAGTAAAAAACTCGACATGTAAGTTAGAATAGCCCTGTCAATTGTTTAATATTTTAAATGTCATGCATATACGCATAAATGCCATACGATGCATGGGTATATGCGTTCATAACATTATTAAGCATCTGAGGAATCCCATCATATCATCCCAGCCATTGTGGGCAAATCATCAACGTATACCAGCTGATCAGGTGATGGTGCATATATAACGTTGTAACCAGTTCCAAAATCCCATATACATATATTTTATATATATATAACGCCATCTGGTCATGGGTCAATGTACATATATAAATAAATTCCATGCATGAGAAATACGTCAATAAAATATCTCGGAACGTTATGAAACCATTATGCCTTTGATTAATATCATGAAGTAAATGTATTTCAACCTACGTATTTTCTTGAGACCCATGAATAGATGATAGAATAATAGGACACATGGGGAGTCAAGAAGCTAGACATCTTTAGTATTTCTATGAGTAGAGACATTTATGGAAGTTGTTCATTTACTCATTTTGTTTGTATCGTATGGATCATGCCAAAAGAAAATAAGGGATAGCCTTAGTATACCGAGTCGATTCTGATACTCCCTCTAACACGCATCTTTTGTGAAGAATACATAACGGCGGATCGAAATAGGAAAAAATCCGTATGATGTTCATTGAGAAAGATTGCACCGTACTCTCTTAGAATCGTAAAATCCCGTTGCTATTACCTTATGAAATCTCGTATGAACTTGTCGTAGCATCATCTATAATTTAGCACATATAAGCATTACTCTTTAAATCTTATGAATAAGGTTATTGCTTAGGAAAGGAATGTTTGCTTAATACAAGCAAGGAAAATACTTATGGCCGTAACATTTGGCTTTCTTGATAACAATCTTTATCCAAATGAGATAAAGTAGGTATCACTTCAAATGTTACCACCTTTTAAAAGTGACTTAAGAGTCATCAAATAGAACATAAATGCTGTCACGTTAAAGTTCAAGATTTATCCAAAATATTTTAGATAATTACAAATTTCTTTATTAACTTGGTAATGCCCCACTAACCAATAATTAATCAATTACCCACATAATTAAGAATTATCTCAAATTACTTAAAATACTACCCACTTTTAACACATTATATACACCTTACTATCATGGTCATGTGATACCTTGTATGGCACTAGTCAATAAATATTGGGTATTATAGCTCGAACTGTATTTTATCCCAAATTGATAAACTTCGACGAAACTCACTTTCTTCGATTCGCTTACCCTATCACATTCACGAATTTACTTATCAGTTATTTGAAATAGCATAACACTTATAATATCCAAATAATCTCATTCCCGAGCTTACATCGATTAACATACGACGAAACTTTAACGTACAAAAATGCGCGATGTAACATCTCATTTCTGAGCTTATATGAATTTACTTATAGCGTACTTGCACGTACGAAAACATAGGGTGTAACATCATTCTCCCTTCAGAATATTCGTCCTTGAATGTTGACTAATGCACTTATCATTTTCATGACTTATGTCTTCCGAATACTTTAGTACTCTCCTTGCCCTCTCGGCAGCTCGTCTATGAATAATTCCAAAGTCCAGGGAATTACCCTCTTTAGGCCTCTTTCTCGCACCATGACTTATGGTTGTAATCCTTCCAATCTCGTAACTGTTGCTACCTTCTATCATGCAGGTTGTACGACTCTGACCTTGTAAGTGCACCTATGTGGCTCTTCTCCCCTTTTTCTTATAGCTTTTAAATCATCTCTAGGCCTCATTTTGTAAATATATACAGAGCTTGATAAGATATCTCTATGGACATCTATGGGTATACCGAAGTTCTTTGCTCGATACTTTGTCAAACTTCCAATAATTGCTATATTTGGTTTCATAGCCCTTGTTATCCATTCTCATCACCTTCTCACTTGCCTTTTCTTATCCTTACTCCTGTCTTCCTAAAACGTAGTCGCTTTACAATATATTAGATTGCGGCCTACACATATCTATTTATACTACCTACAACCTTCCTTCAACTTGCTTGTATCATATGTTTCCTTGTGTTATTCTGGAGCATCAAGCGAGACATCGCATCGTCTTTGACTATTTTTTATTCTCTTTACTAGATATCTTGGTACCTAGATATTATAGGCTGGAAGATATACTACTAATGATGCTGCTATTATTTTTGGATACTGAATCCCCGCGCTTCTAGCCTTTTATCCAAAGTATGGACTATTCACAATCTTCTGCATTTGAGAATTTCGTACGTTGTTGACCTTTACCTAACTACTTTAAAATCTTGCATCGTATTTTCTATCTCTTGCATGATCTCCCTTCCACATAGGTATGATTCACATCCACAAATTGAAGCTCTATTATAATAATTTCACCTCTGGCGCATCCACAATCTGGTAAGATCTTTATACTAACTTCTTATGAGGCAGGTACTCTTCTAAATAGATTTATCGTAGAGCCGTTATAGAATATGGTTGTCGTACTGTCTCTTTTGAACCTCTGATATTAAGAGTGATTCTTCTATGTTCGCAACCATGATTTCTGTAATTTTCTGGGTCCAATAATCAGACTGCTAATTTACTTTGTTGATGTAACTCATTACTTTCATCTTTATTCTGATAAGCCTTTATGTAGCCTTAAGCTATCTTCTGATCTACGGCTAATACTATTACTTTAGCCCTTCATGTATGCTATGGAATATTCAGGATAAAATCTTCTAACAATTCAATCTGTTGTCTATGCCCGGGGCTCAATTCTTTCTTTTAACTTATACTGGAGTCTTCCATGTATGTATGATTGTCAACATATATGCTGCATATATAAAACTCCTAACTCTTAAGTGTGTTTACAATGTACTATGTGTCATTAATCGAATAATTCTTTTCATTCCTTCTCAGTTTTTTTTTTAAATGCAAGCAATTACTTTTCCTGGTCTCCTTATCCCCTTGTTGCATGCATACTTAGCTTACCTTAGTGCCCACGCATATTGGAATTCCATACAACTCATATGATCTTGAATATCACTTATGATTTTACTTCCTGTTCATTAGCCACGATAGGTTCCATTTTCTTATAGAGTGAATACAACGTTGTTATGAGACTATTGTTATAAGACAATTTCCTCCTTAGGTTACTAAGCTTAGGTTAAAGCCTTCTTCATTACTTCCTCAGCTAGTCTTTCATTGTAGTATTTAGGGAAGATCTTCTGACTTTTGCAAAGCTGTGAGCTAAATATGTTGGATATTCAACGGACCTTTTGATGTCCTTCCTTTCCTATAATTATCCGTAGTTGCTTATTTCCACACCCTTGTGCTTGTAGTGTTGCTTCTGAACTGATAGTTTTACTGTCTTCTTACTCTCTTTTATTCCTGTAATACTCATATGATAATTTTAACTATCCCATCTCCTATCTGAATATTCTCAAGTATTATAATGACATTACCGCGAGGCTGAATTCACTATATTGGGTTTTACTATGTTTATCTTGCACGATCTGTCGACTCGTCTGTAACCTCATGTTTAGCCACAACTAGGCTCTTGCTGAATCAATTACTAACTACTCGTTGGCTTATTCGCATATCAATATTTCGTGCAATCTTTCTTTGGTTATTTTCTTTATCTTAACTTATGTCTCGCACTGGCTCCTTATCTATCAATAACGTCTCGGGCAAGGACCCTTATTTCCTTCCCTTGACATCGTGTTTGCATAATGTTCTAGAGTCTTAGCATATTTGTAGGCTTTGAATAAGTGCAATCTCATCCCCTTTTCATTTTTTATCACATTCTTCCTTTACTGTTCCATAATTACTAGAACTACCTATAGATTTTTTACCTCTTCATCTTTGGAATTCTTTCACATTATCGATGACCCTTACTCACCTTGTGATAATCTTTATATACCAAGGATAACAAAATTCCTTACTTGCAAGAGCAGACAAGTAGTGTAACTGGCACTCACATTTCCTTAAACTTAACTTTTCTCGCATTGCTTGGATTGGGGAAGTGTCTTTCTGAATGACCATTTTCTGAATTTCTCATGAATCTTCTTCATTTGTCCATTCTATTATCACTGGAACGAAATGTGAAATTCTTATGATGCCGACTATTATAAATCACTCAGTCCCTAATTCATAATTAGTTTATCTTGCTCACCAAACCATGCTAGTTTCTATTACTCTAAGGGCCTAACTTTTCCTCTTTATAATGATTCTAGAGTAAAAACTTATTTCTCAAAATGAGGATATGATTTTATGGCCTATACCCTTTTGTTGTCTTAAGTCCTGTCACCTCTTGTCTCTTCCTTCACTTGACTATAGATTCTATAATACTTTCATCTTTTGATCTACCGTTGTCATCCATGTATCATATCTTACTCATAGTACATCATTAAATCTTTTCTTATTTCTCACTAACATTTATGTCTATCACTTTATTCTGATAACTCAAACAAGACATTCTTTTACTTTTAGCTCCCCTTTACTCCATCCAGTGACTCTTCGGGCTGCTTAACATTCTCACTCTACTAGGGACACATTAAAAAACTATTCCTGGTCTCAGAATCCCATTTGGACCTCGATATCACCAATACTCGCACTGCCACACCAAGGTAATATTTATCTTTCAAGGTTTCCCGTGCCTATCTTTGTAGTACTCATATCTAGTTGTACTATTTTAGAGTGCACCATCAGGATGTCTCACAAGGAGATCTATTAGCACATTTGCAATATCTCTCGGAAATGTCAACTAACGCAAACAATCCATTCACCATTTTGGGTTACTCTAACCCAAACCGGATCCTAATATCCCATCCTTATCTTAAACTACACATGTTAGCCCCCAATAAGGTATAGTTGAGATGGGTATGGCAAATTTTACATACCTCTATAACTTTTGAAGGTAAGTCACAATGCTTATATTTTTCGGTTGGAGTTGAAAATACCGATAATCTTCATTAACTAGGTACCTCGTACCCTTCTTCACCTTGCTTCTTTTACTTGTTGAAACTTGTATCCATCTTCTGAATATCTTATTGCTTTTCAACATATCGGTGGATATATTTTCATTCCATAAGGCTCCTTATCAAAAAGCTCATACACCTATAATCTACTGAAAACCTTACGTTTACTCATAATAAGCATCATCCAAAAAATGGTGTTCCTCTTACTCAACTCTTTCACATGCACATGCAATCTCTTACCAACCGTCTTTCTAGATGTAGGCATCGTCGTATTATGAATAAGATAGAGTTTAGGAAATTGAGTCCTTACAACTGAGCTCTACCAAATGATCTAGCGCAAGAAGAAAGAGTGACAATACTAAATGCCATATATACTCCTACTTATAAGTGTTGTGCACCACACACCCATAAACAAGACTCCAATAGACACGGCTTGTAGACTCCCTAAGATGGAACTGCTCTAATACCACTTCTGTCATGACCCAAAATGATGGGACGTGATGGGTACATGATAACTTACTCAACCGAGTACCAATGTAACGTATCTTAAGTGTTATACTATCATAGGTAAATGAGTCGGAGTGCTGTCATGAGATAAGTAGAATAAACATTATAGACTAATCGACATGGAACGACCCGACCTGCTATAAAGGCGTACATATGCAACATACGGGCTAATAAGGCCAACATGATCATTCGTAATCTAAAAGAATAGACCGACAAGACCATACAAGCATCAATAGATATGACATCTGTCTACAAGCCTCTAAGAGCACATAATATCATAAAGGTCGGGACATAAACCCACCATACCAATCAATGCATGTACTAATAATACTGACCAAATAAGCAACTCCGGAGAAAATGGAGTGCCCCAACAACTTCTACTAAGCTGACATCCTACGTGGAGGACTCTCAACATATCTATCACGATCTGCAGACATGACACAGCGTCCCCAGGAAAAAGAAACGTTAGTACAAATAATGTATCGAGTATGTAAGGACTGAAAATCAGTAAATAATAGACATGAGAGAAACACGAAGTAAAAGACTTGAAATGTCTGTCTGAATAGCTCTGTGAATCCTTTAATATTTAAAATTCATTCATACACATATAATTGTCATACCACGCATAGCTATATGCGTTCAGAACATGATCAAGCCTCTAATGGAATCATATAATATCATCTCGGTCTCTATGGGAAAACCATCAACGTATACCAGTTGATCAGGTGGTGGTGCGTATATAATGTTGTAACCTTTTCCCATATCCCATATAAATGTAGTTTACATATATATGCGTATATAATACCATATGGTCATGGGTCAATGTACATGTATACATGAATGCCATGCATGAGAAATACGTCAATAAAATTTCTCAGAATGTCATAAAACCTTTATGCCTTTGATTAAAATCATGAAATTTTTTTTTTCAACATACGTATTTTTATGAGACCTATGAATAGATGATAGAACAATAGGACACATGGGGAATCAAGAAAATAGACATCTCTAGTATTTCTATGAGTAGATTCATTTATGAAAGTTGTTCATTTACTCGTTTCGTTTGATTTGTATGGATCATTCCAAAAAGAAAGAAGCAATAGCCTTAACATACCTTCACCGATTCTCTTAACAAATCCTATAACACACGTCTTTCGCGAAGAACACATAACGACAGATCAAAGTAGGGGAAAATTCGTATGATGTTCTTGAGAAAGATTGTATCGTACTCCGTTAGAATCATTCCGTTGCTATTACCATATGAAACCTCGTATGAATTTCCCAAAGATTCATCCATAACTTAGAAAATATAAGCATTCTCTTTGAATATTATGAATAAGGTTATTACTTAGGAAAGGAATGTTTGCTTACTACAAGAAAGGAAAATAATTATTGCTATAATATTTGGCTTTCTTGATAACAATATTTAGCCAAATGAGATAACTTAGGTATTACTTCAAATGTTGGTACTTTTTCAAAGTGACTTAAGAGTCATCAAATAGAACATATATTGTTATAGGTGTGGCAAATGGGCAGGTTGGGCTGAATTTGGGCAGATCAAGATGGGTTTGGTCAATAAATGGATCATTGCTCAACCCAGCCCAAAGTGTACTTCGGCTAAGATGGGTTGGTTCAAGATGGGCTAAAAATGGGTCATATCCAAACCCACCCAACTTGACCCATATTTTAGAACCATGCTCATCTTGCATAAAAAAAGTTACCTTTAAATGTGTATGTTAAAAAAAATTTTGGGGGGTTGGGGCGGGTGAGTAGTCCAAAAAAAAGAAAAAAAAAGAGAAAATAGAAAATTTAAAATTAAAAAAAAGTAAAATATTTTTTTAGGGGGGTTTCACGGGGGAGGAGGGGATAGTTTGTGCGGGAAAAAAATAGAAAATTAAAAATACAAAAAAAGTAAAAATTCTATTTTAGGGGTGGGGGTGTGGATGGTGAAGAAAAACAAAAGAACAATAAAATTGAAATACAAAAAAAAAAAGTAAAATTAGGGCAACTAAGTTGGGTTGAGATACCTTTTGTTATGGGTGAGTTTCATGGGTTGTATTTGGGCTGCTTAATGGGTCAGAATAGGCTATAAAATATAATGGGTCAATTTCGGCTCAACTCAAATTGACCCATGAGCTAAAATATTTATAACTCAACCCATTAATCTCAGGACGGGTTGGGCGGGTTAGATGGGTTTGGGCTCAAATTGCCACCCATATATTGTTGCAACGTTAAAGTTCAAGATTTATCAAAAATATTTAACACACCTTGTACACCTCACTATCATGGTCATGTTGTACCTTGTATGGCACTAGTCCATAAATGCTGGGTAGTGTAACTCAGACTGTATTTTATCCTAAAGTGACAAACTTCGATGAAACTCAATTTCTTCGATTCGCTTATCCTCTCATCTTCATGAATTTATTTATCACTTATTTTAAATACATAATACTTATAATCTCCAAATAATCTTATTCCTGAGCTTACATCGATTAACTTACGACGAAACTTTAACATACAAAAATGCGGGATGTAACATCTCATTTTCGAGCTAATATCAATGTACTTACAGCTACTTCCAAGTACGAAAATATGGGATGTAACACATATGCTCCCAATTCAACCCAGGAATCTCAAGCATCTGAATCAAATCACCCCGCCTCTAATGTTCGTGCTTCACCTACTGACAATTCAAGAACCGAGCTACAAACTCCAGTCTATCTTTTTTCATTCTCCTCCACCATTAGTGTTGCCTTAATTCCTAATACATATTTGTGACACTCGAATAAATGGAATACCTTGAACTGTGGGCCTCCTCAAGATTCAACTCATGTAGACCATCTACATGGGGAACACAAATCTGACCCTACATCCGCAGTACCCCATCATCCACAATAGAAACCTCTTTGGCACCACCGTGCTTAACCGTGTCCTTAAGGAAAACCAAATGGGGGTCGTCATAGTGATGGTTTCTGATACGATCATATAAAGAAGACCGATAAGCCGTGAAAGCTAGAACCCGACTTTCACGACCCCAAATACCAATCAAGATGGCGCCCAGCACATTACTAGGCAAGCCAGACCAAACTATCAAACTACAACCCATTTTCATTTAATGAATCATTTGCTAACACGGTTTAAGTACCCATTATCATAATAAGTGCTTAAATAGAAAAATAGATATGCGGAAGTCAAAAAACATGTAGGACTACACAGCCCACACTGATCTGGTGTCATAAGTCTAGAGCCTATAATACAATCGTCAACAGTATACTACATGAATACTCTAGAAATGCGGAAAAACAATAAGATAGAAGGGAGAAATCAGGGCGGCAGACACTATGCAGCTACCTCGAAATCCCTACTGAATGCTGGAAAACAGCTGAAAGCTCTCACTCGGCCTCTTGGCCTCTCGGGCACCTGAATTTGCACACAAGGTGCAGTGAGTAACGTGAGTGTGACAACTTAATAGGTAACTAAAGTAAATAATAGACTGAATGTGGTGATGAGTAGTTCAAACATATATTCTTAAATCAATTATGTCATAAATTCATCAGTTTCAGTTTAAACTTTGAAATCAAATACTTGACAATATGTCCAACAGAGGCTTATTTATAAAAGAGTGAAAACAGTATAAATATCATCACAGGGCCCCTCGGGCAAAGGATCACTAAGATTATGGCCCCTCGGGCAGCCTCTCAGTCACACGTGATTCAACTCTAGTCACACAATATTCACTATCAGCACTCGGCTCAATATTAAATCATATTAATAGAAATCAAAATAACCACTGCGGCACGCAGCCCGATCCATATATTGATAGTCGATTACACTTACTAGGGGTGTGCAGACTCCGGAGAGGCTCCTACAACCCAAACGGCATATCACCACGGTGCGCAGCCCAAACCAACTTATATATCATTGTGGCATGCAGCCCGAGCCATATAAGTATCGCTGCGGCGTGAAGCCCAGTCCTTAATATATATATATCCACACCATAAGGTTCTCAACCTCTTTCAGTCCTTAGCCTAACAGCCTCTCGGGTATCACAACAGAAATTAGGGAACTTAGCCCAAACAGTCCTTACATTAGGAGTAGAATGATAAAACCAGTTTTAGACATTTAATAGGTAAAACAGGACTGGGGATATATTTTTAATATGTAAAGTGAGTAAAAATAGTTAAAATGCCCCTAAGGGTTTCTACAGATCGGCACAAGGCCCAGACATGGCATAAAGCCTATAATACAGTGTAATGATCCAGAATCCAGAATAATATAACATTTTCTAATAAAATACACGGATTAATAGTCGCTACGAGATGGAATAAGTCACAGTCTCTACCGATGCACGCCCACACACTCGTCACTGTGGAATAAGTCACAGTCTCTACCGGTGCACGCGTTCGTATGCACGTATGAGCGCTCAGTATCATATGTGCATCGATGGCTTATGATTCCGTGATCGAGGGGCGAGATGTTATCTCTGGGTGTTGAGGCAAGTCTGGAGGACTTGAGGCTGGATTTTTCTCACAGCATGAGCACTGAGGTGTTGATTGTGTGAGCATGTGCTTTTGGATTTGTATGTCCGATAGTGTCCCTATTAGTGAGTGATGACTGGATAGCTACTTAATGAGTATGATATGACTGCGAGATGTGCCCACATGATTTGAACGAGACAAGAAGGGTCTGCTTGAGGGTAGTAAGAACTATCTGTTGCTTGATTTCCATCACGATTTGATGTATTTCGCGAGTTGTAGGCAGGCTGAAATATCTTTTCATGTTGCCTATTTAAAAGTGAAGTAAATTTCACTTTGTATTATGAGTTCAAACTCAGGAGGATTAAGTGGATGCAAAATAATTATGACGGTGGAAGGGTAAAAAGATATGCTAGTTTGAGGTGAAGCATGTGGGTTATCTCCTGCAGATTGTTCTAAAGTTTGCGTTATCCTTTATGTCATTTATTTGAAGATCAATATTACAAGCGGAAGATATGTGTTGAAATTTGCAATTGGCTCTCGTGAGAGAGTGGGCTTGACTGTTATGAGGGTGAATGGGAGATCTGCAGAAGGTTTAAGGTACCAGATGTTCTGTATTTCACGAGCTATGAAGTGTGGAGTTTAATTTCCCTATGGTATTATGGCAGTTATAGATTATATGCATATGAGTTATGTTGCATTCTGATCTATGGCTTTGAGCCAAGTGGGGGAGTCTGCTATTGATTAGTTGATTGCACGATTATGTGCTATGTTGCTTCCAGTTTAGGCATACTGGTGAATCAGTTATGTCTTACAGAGGTTGAGATCGAGGAGGGCTCGAGTGAAGGAAATTTCGATACATGTTATGTTATGCTTTATGGGTGTATGAGAATCAAGGAATGACTTGAGTTGTTATTGGTAAAAGATATATGGTGCATAGAACAGGAAGTTGCTTGGTTGTATTAAGGTGAGGTTACATTCTGCAATGTCGGAGTGCTAATGGAGCACAGGTCGTCGGTCCGTTTGATCGGTCTAATTGTGGTTTGAGTTGAGTGGGTGACGGTCGAGATGGTCCTAGTGGGTTCAAATTTTACACGTAATAATGGGAGATTTTCAAGTTGTATAATTTGGCTAGAAACTGAGGTTTGCATTGGAGGGTTTCAAGAAGACTAGTGTCATTTCTATATCAATTATGGGATTCTATATATCATTATCAGGAAGGTAATGGCTTCAAATTTGCAGGAAGTCTCGTTGGGTGAGTAATTTGAATGTGGTGCTTTTGGGAATTGTGGTGTTTTAGCAAGAAGAAGTATCAAGTTGAAGGTAAACCAAAATGGACTTGGATAGAAAGGATAGCTTGGTAGTAGGCCAGATCGGCATGGTAAGGGTATGATTAGTTCTTTGGATTCTTACAAGGTAATGAGTTTCTACAAGTGTTTCGTGACAATGCCCTTGGGTTTTAGTGGCCATGTAGCTAGTTGAGTTAGAAGAATTCTTTCCTGATGGTTTGGTTTTGTGCAAATGGGATTCAGAGAGTTCTTAATGGTTTCTACCACATTTAAAGATGCGTATTTTCTACTAGCGTGAAGAGCATAAGATGTGTGGTAATTTTTCTTCAAGATGGGATCGATGGGAAATCTTGGCTAGTTGAGTACATTGTTGCTTGTGGATCGGAAGGGATATGAGTTCTCATGGTTATCCTAAAATGGCATGGTATACGCGGCATGTTGTGTATGATTGAGATTCGCATGTGTAAGGTTGCGGTTCAGTTTTAAAAGGAAGGTCATAAAATTCTTAGGCAGCACGGGCAACTTAGGATGATTAGGTAAATGATATTATTAATTGGTGTGGCATGATGAGGGTATATGTTTCAGAAAAAGGGAAATGTGATTGAGTTAATGATACTTCATTAGTATTGCGGGATTTTCTTGTTGAATCGACGAGTGATATTCGAGTTTGTTTGGTGGCACAAAATAATTATAGGAGTACCTCCCATGGGATGATTGGGTATTAGAGGTGTGTTGTATATTCGGACGGTGGTGTTGGGATCGGATATGGTGATTCATGTGCTTTATAGATTTGGAGACTGGGAGTTCTCATAAACAGGTTAGGTCGTTGTTGTGGACCGCGTATATCGGTCTTGTGTGGTAAGTATTGGAGGTTTGGAGATCCGAGTGGATCCTTTGTTGCTTGGTATTCTAGATTTTGGATGTGATATTAAGTAGAGACTAGTTCTCTTAGTGTTGTATTATTCTGGACTGTTGTGCTAAGACGGCGACGTTGGCTATGCCGGGGATTCCACGGATTGAGTGGCAAGGTTCGACGGATTATGTATCTAGTAGGGTGATTTCATTTTTGAAAACCCATCGGATGGCTGGGAAGGGTTGTCTTTCTCATTTGGCCTTCGTGATGGATGCCAATGCATAGACTCCTACCATTGATTGAGTTCCAGCGATGGGGGATTTTCAGACGTGTTTCCTGCTGTCGAGCGTGTTGTCAGGCAGGGGTTTTTTGTTGGCCCAAGTAAAGGTTAGTTTTGAAGACTGACAAAGAAACTCGGGATGTACCAGGTCCATCACTCAGATGCACAGAAACGGGCAGATTGGAGCATGTGGGATTCACTTGAAGGAGATAAGCTTAACTTGTTGTATTTAATAACTCCTGATCGAAAAGGTTGCATAATTGATAAGGAGAAGGAGTCCTTAATCAATGAGAACACAATTCAAGATAGGGAAGGAGTTAGAAGTTGAAATCAACTAGAACTCTTCCACCAAGGAAGAGTTGCATTAGAACTCTGGATATTTCTTTATCTACTAACTCTATAAATTGCAGGATGTTCTCACATTAAAATGTTGCACAAAAACACAAAAGTTAAACGTGATTTGAGAGAAAAATAGCAAGGCTTTTTGCAAGCAGTTCGTGTGTGATTCAAGTGTGCAAAACTGAAGCTACATGAACCAGATTGAAGAACCAGCTCCATAAAGAGTTTTATGTGTCTTTCTTTATTTCTAGTTCAATTGCAGTAGGTGTTTTCATATTGTACATTTAGCTTTATCTAGAACCAATTGTAATAGGTACTTTGAGTATTCAAGTTAGAGTTAACTTGAAGTTGTCGCAACAGTTAGAGGCTGGTTGCTAGAATGGGATTAGAGGTAATCCTTAGGTTTACAAAGAGTTTTGTAAATGCTGTTTTAGCTCAGTGATTTTAGTGGAAGTTTGGGAAAATCCTACTGTGTAGTAGGTCGTGGTTTTTTCACCTTTTGGACCAGATGTTTTCCATGTAAAAATCTCTGTGTTCTTTATTTTCTTTATTTATTATTTTGCAACAGTAGTAGTTAGAACACATAGAAGAACCAGGTCCTTCCAGAAGTAGTTTAAGCGAAAAATTGGGTACCACACAAATCACCCCCCATCTTGTGTGGTATTGACATTTAGAACATCAATTGGTATCAGAGCAGGTTATCCTTGAAGAGGCTAACACCTTAGGAGAAAATCAACATGATTGCACCACCTGGGAACTGGGAAGGGCAATCTACTGCTAGGCCTCCACTTTTTAGTGGTCAGTACTATTCTTGGTGGAGGAAGAGGATGAAGATCACATCATAGGAGAAGACTACGAACTCTGGGACATAGTCACTGATGGTCCTCTAGCAACTACAAAGAAGAATGCTGAAGGAGTGGATGTGCCAAAGGCAAGAGTTGACTGCACTGCTGAGGACTTGAGGAAGTGGGAAAAGAACGCAAAGACCAAGAAGTGGTGTGTGTGTGGACTTGGTCCAGAAGAGTATAATAGAATTCAAAGTTGTACCACTGCTAAGGAAATCTGGGATTCTTCGCAAGTGGCTCATGAAGGAACACCCCAAGTGAAGACGTCCAGAGGAACACTTCTATATTCTCAATATGAGAATTTCACCATAAATGAAGGAGAAACTATCTAGGAGATGTATACTAGGTTCACTACACTGACAAATGAACTTAAGTCTCTTTGAAGGGTTATTCTTGAATAATACAATGTTGAGAAGATTTTGACAAGGGTATTGCCAATCTCTTGTGAAAGCAAAATCATAGCTATTCAGGAATCAAAGAACATTGCCACTCTTAAGATGGATGAGCTAATTGGAAATCTCACTGCTTATGAACTTAGAAGGCAAACCATAACGATGGATGCATCCAAGAAATAAAGGAGCATGGCATTCAGAATCACTGAAGGTGCTGATCTAGATGAGAATGAAATTACTATGATCACAAAGGACTTCAAGAAGTACCTAATAAGAGGAAATGGTCCTTCAAGAAGTGGAAGCTACATCAAACCAAGGCTTCTTGAAAAACAAACCAATAAGGGGTGTTAAAATTATGTGAAGACTGATCATCACATCAAAAACTACACTCAATAGGAAATTGAATGGAAGAAGGAAAGAGCTGAACGCAGGAACAAGAAGAAGGAAAATGTTCATCACAAGAAGGACAAAGGATCAACAAAGGCTATGGTTGCTGCTTGGGGTAAAATCTCATATGATGACATAGAAGACGAAGATGGAGATGAACAAGCACTTATGGCAATTGGGAATTCCGATGAGGAATCTGAGGTAAGTATAATTCATCTCAAAGACAAGATTAAGTTTTTGTCTAAAGAAAGTCTATCTGAATTACTTCTAGATTTCATTGATGAATTTGAGGTTATAAACATTGAAAAGGAATAGCTGTCTAAGGAGTGTGTGATTCTGAAAGCTAAGTGCAAAAACCTGGATCTTAGGGCTAGTAAAAGTGATAGTAAAAATGCTGAGTTGAAGAACCAGGATCATGAACTCGACACCACAGTCCTAGAGCTTAAATCTGATAATCTAAAATTGAAATTAGGAACTGGTAAAAAGAAATCTAATCACACACAACTCACTTTAGAAGAAAATGTAGAAAAAATGAAAGATGAGTTGTACAAAAGAGATGAACAGATAAGAGTCCTCAAGGAGGATCTAAACAAGGTTAAGCACGAGCTAGATAGAACCTGTAAATGGAAAAGGTCCTCCGATGCACTTTCATGGATACATGAACACCATAGTAGCAATAAGAGAGGACTTGGCTACGGGACCCCTGCACCGAAGTGGGATCCCAAAATCAAGTACCTCACACTTCCTGAGAACAAAATTGGCACACACTGTGGTAAAACTTGTCACTGTAAAAGTGAATGTATTGCAAAAGAAAAGGCTAGTCAAAAGAACAAAGAATTTGTTCAAGGGAAAAATAGGCTGCCAAGTTGGGCTAAAAAGAATTTGATTCACCTTTTTGCCTATGGAAAGGGACCCAAACTAGTTTAGGTTCTTAAGACTAATCGCGGATTTCGATTTGCGGGTCCAAGTGAAGGGGAATAGCCTAATATGGTAGATGGATAGTGGCTTCTCAAAGCATATGACAGGAAGAAAGAACCAGTTCCTTTCACCTGAGGACCTCAAAGGAGGTAATGTCTCCTTTGGAAATGGGAAGAAAGGCGAGATCATTAGGGTTGGAAAGGTAGGTAAGACTGATTCTCACTCTATTGAGAATGTCTACTTGATAGATGGCCTAAAGTACAGTCTAATCAGTGTATCGCAATTATGTGATAAAGGTAACTTGGTAGTATTCACCACTACCAAATATTTTATGATTAATCTTACCATTGACAAGATTGTTTTGCTGGGAAAAAGAGTAAACAATACATGCATTCTAGATTTGTCCACACTTTCAGAAAATGAACTCACTTGCTAAAGTGTGTTGGGAAATGATCCCCTCCTTTGGCACAAGATACTTGGACATGCAAGTCTGATTCCACTCAACAAATTAGTCACCAAGGATCTGGTGATATGGCTTCCAATTATCATGTTCAAGGAAGACAAAGTTTGTGAGGCTTGTGCAGGAGGGAAGCAGGTAAGATCACTTGTTAAATGCAAGAAAGTGGTAAGTACCACCAGAACGATAGATCTCTGTGGTCCAATGAGAATATTAAACATGGGTAGTAAAAGATGTGTGATGGTGCTTGTTGATGATTACTCTAGGTTTACTTAGACACTATTTTTAACATCTAAAGATGAAGAATTTGACATGTTTACTTCTTTTGTCAGAAAAACTCAGAAACAACAAAGTAATCAACTTGCATCAATTAGGTTTGATCATGGAACTGAATTTGAAAATGCTAAGTTTGCTGAATTTTTGCATGCTATATCATAAATAGTTTCATGACTAGACCTCTTGCTGATAAAACTCTCTATGAGTTACTTAAAGGGAGAAAACCAAACATATCCCATCTTAGGGCATTTGGTTGCAAGTGCTATGTGCACAATAATGGAAAAGACTCCCTAGGTAAGTTTGATCCCAGAAGTGATGAGAGAGTATTCTTGGGATATTCTTCACATAGTAAAACTTATAAGATATACAGTAAAAGAACTATGTGTGTAAAAAAAAATGTTAAAGTTATTTAAAACTAACATTCTTTCTGAGAAGCAGGAACAAGATAATGAAGATATTGGGCTGATAAAAAATTCAAATGGTGAAACCACAGTCGAGCCTGAAGATGCATCACATGAAGGAACATTTTGGAGCAGGTCCATCTACCCATGAAACCATGACAGGGGGAATTGACTAGAGAGGAATTGATCCTCAAACCTCGAGGGAACCTTTCCATGAATATATTCCTTAGTAACAAAACCAGGAAGGAACATCCAAAGAAATTGACACTCCTATTGCAACATCCACGAAATTGGATATAGATGAACCTAATTTATTTGTTGATCAGAGGTTGTATAGAGGAATGATTAGTTATCCTTTGTATCTTACTGCTAATAGACCTAGCATTGTTTTCAATAGAGGTCTTTGTGCTCGATTTCAAGCAAATCCAAATAAGTCCCATTAGACTCTTGTTAAGAGAGTATTGAGATACTTAAAAGGCACCACTGACCTTTAACTTTGGTATCAAAAAGGTAGTAATTTTAACCTAGTGGGATATGCTCACGCTGATTATGCAGGTTTCCTTTTGGATAGGAAGATCTTGGTTCATGTCTTGTGTCATGGGATACAAAAAAGCAAAATTCAGTGGCCTTATCTACTGCTGAAGCTGAGTATGTTGCTGCTGCTTCATGTTGTGCTCAATTGATGTGGATCAAACAACCATTATTGAACTTTTGAATTGATGTTTGTTGCAACCCTATTTTTTGTGATAACACTTGTGCTATTAGTATTACAAAGAAACTAGTTCATCATAAGAGAACTAAGAACATAGTGTTAGGCACCATTTTTGAGGGACAACTATGAGAAAAGCTTGATCACTGTGGAGTTTTGTGCTACTAACATGTAAATTGCTAACATCTACACAAAATCCTTAAGTAGAGATAACTTTGAGAGGAATAGGTTGGAATTAGGGATGATTGCGATCACCTAAAAGGACCAGTTCAAGGTTAAATAAAAAGAAAAAAATGAAAAATTTTTTGTTAGAAAGTCTGTTGTGCCATGTGTTAAAATGACTCAAGGTTAAATCTCGCTCTGTTTCATACTTTCCATAGTATACTCTTGTGCCATGTGTTAAAATGACTCGTTAATCTCTAATGATATTTTCTCTATTTTGGCAAATTTAGACTCACACAAGAGAATTATCAGTGAAGAACCTGGTTCATCAAGGTAACACGGTATGCTTTCTCCACTCTGCATAATTTGAAATAACTATATTTGGATAATGAGCAGAGTCCTACAAAGTACCAAACACCTTTGGACTTATCCTTTCCGAGTGAACCAGTCCCATTCAAAAGAGTCCCAACCGAATGGAAGTACCTAGATTCTAGGGATACACTCCAATGTCTTTTCAAAACTTAACTTCAGTTTGATTAAACTTTTAAGAGTTTGAAAAGATGTTGCTACCCCGTCGATTATTCCATTGTATATTGATCAACTTTAGTGTATTCCTTACCTCATCTCTCTCAAGTCGTCAAAAACTCTCATTCTTCTTTCATCTTCCAAACACAATCTAATTCTCTTCTTTTTAATACCTAGCCTAGATATGTCAAACACCTCTAAATATCTTTCATCACCATTACAGGAAACAACTTCCACACCTTCTACTACACCAATCTCTAAGAAAAGTAGAGTAAAGATGATGGCTTATAAGATTGTCGCTGAAGGAGAGCAGATCAAGAAAACAAACAAGCAATTGAAAGTAGGTAGGGAAGAAGAATCCTAGAAATATGAAGATTCATTTAAGTCTACTATTAAGGGGGAAGAAAGTAGGTATTCCAAAACTGAACAGGTATATTCTGATTCTAAAATTACTGCTGAGACAATTTCTGAAGTTACTCCAAATTTGGAGAATAAATTTGTACTGGTAGGATCTATAGCAGGTGTTGAGACTACAAAATCTGGAAAAGTTGGAGGTAAAAATAAAAAGGGAAACGAAAAAGAGAGAAAGGGTGCTAGGAGTACTCTGAGAGGAAAGGGTAAAAGAGTGGTTGATTCTTCACCTACTCCTGTTAGTATAATAAAAGAAACTTGTGCAATGGTTGTTTGGGAGAGGAATTGAGTGAAATAGAAGAGAGTCTGAGCAAAACAGGTGGAAGTGGGTCTGGCGAAGCTGCTGAGGGGTTGGTTCAACTTGAAAAAATATAGATGAACCTGTTCCATCTGAACAGGAAACCCTCGCGGACCTACTGATACAGTTAGCAATGGCACCAAAACTCATGCCATTCCCTATGGTTTCATTGTCACAACTAAGCTTGCATATTTCAAGGTACCTATGAAGAAGTGGGGTTAATACTCTACTTGCTTGTGATTATGAAGTCAATGTTATTTCTAATGAACCCCGTTCATCTAAAAACAAACCTAGAAATAGCAAAGCTAGAGTCTTGGTACAGGAGAGTGAGGCAAATGATATTGAGATAGCAAGGCTGAAGACACGATTTGTTGAGGTAGAATCTGAGAGAGATGTTCTCAGAACTATACTTGCAAGGGAAAAGCAGAAGAATTATGGAATTTTTCAAGACATGCTGAAACTTCTACAAGAAAATAACCCAACCCCTACCTCTTCCAAGCATTAAATCCTAGCCTAGTGTAGATCAACCAGTGACCACGTTCAGGATGTTTTGCTTCTTCTGCTCATGTTTTCAGTATTTTTATTTCTTCTTATGCTTTGTGGTAGAATCTTATCAATCATCAATGAAATTCACTATTTTTGCTCTAACTATTTGTTAATATTTCTTTGATGGTTGAAATTCTTAGTTTGATCTATGATGATTAATCCATTTTTGCATTTGAAGTAGCCCTAGTGGCCATGAGTATGCTTTAAAATCTTGTTATCTCACATTTTTTATGTAACTTTTTGATGATGCCAAAAGGGGGAAAAAGTTGTGCTTTAAACAAGTGATGTTTACCCTTAGAACAGTGATGTTTATAACCTAATGTACCTGATCCTTGATGATAAGTGATAAAAAGAAAAAATGTTTCTCATAATGTGTTGATGTTCAGCTGAGTTGAAACAGGGCTTATGCTTATGAAAAGCATAGAGTTTGTCTTCATCATAAAGGGGGAATTTTTTGGCCCAAATAAAGGTTAGTTTTGAAGACTGACAAAGAAACTTAGGATGAACCAGGTCCGTCACTCAGGTGCACAGAAACGGGCAAATTCGAGCATGTGGGATGCATGTGAAGGAGATATTCTTAACTTGGTGTATTTAATATCTCCTGTTCGAAAAGGTTGCATAATTGATAAGGAGAAGGAGTCCTTAATCAAAGAGAACACAATTCAAGATAGGGAAGGAGTTAGAAGTTGAAATCAACTAGAACTCTTCCACCAAGGAAGAGTTGCATCAGAACTCTAGTTATTTCTTCATCTACTAACTGTATAAATTGCAGGATGTTCTCACATTAAAATTTTGCACAAAAACGCAGAAGTTAAGCATGAATTGACAGCAAAATAGCAAGGCTTTTTGCAAGCAGTTCATGAGTGATTCAAGTGTGCAAACCTTAAGCTACATGAACCAGATTGAAGAACCAGCTCCATAATGAGTTTTATGTGCCTTTCTTTATTTCTAGTTCAATTATAGTAGGTGTTTTCATATTGTACCTTTCATATTTATCTTGAAGCAATTGTAATAAGTACTTTGAGTATTCAAGTAAGAGTTAACTTAAAGTTGTCGCAGTAGTTAGAGGCTGGTTGCTACAATGGGATTAGAGGAAACCCTTAGGTTTACGAAGAGTTTAGTAAATGTTGTTTTGGCTCAGTGATTTTAGTGGAAGTTTGGGAAAACACTACTGAGTAGTAGGTCGTGGTTTTTCACCTTTTGAGCTCAGTGTTTCCACGTAAAAATCTCTGTGTTCTTTATTATCTGTATTTATTATTCCGCAATAGTAGTAGTTGGAACACATAGAAGATCCAGGTCCTTTCAGAAGCAATTTAAGGAAAAAAATGGGTACCACACAAATTACCCCCCCCCCCCTCCCGTGTTATTGACATTTACAACATCACTGTTAATTTCGGTATTGACTTGGTGTCGGACACCGTATCGTACTGCACTGGTGGTGTTAAAGGAGTTGAAGGAACATCTTCAGGAACTCTTTGACGAGGGGTTTACTGTTAGGCCAATATGGATGTGTGTTCTACATCAAGTCGATTTTGTTGACTCCGAGTTATATCGTGGAAGGATGTGTTGATTCGATTGTTATTGAGCTCATTATTTACTAGGGGAGATCTATGAGTTACCTTTCCATGTTGTGAGGCATTGTGATTTGTTAGTTATAGGCACATGTGGTGTGGTTTTATTGGGGTCTCTTAGTGGAATTCGAGCGGGAAGAGTATTGGGTATTTTTCGGCGAATGACATATCGCTTGTGTCCCCTTCAGGCTTGTGTAATGTTATGATAATTGCTTCACCGTGGTTATGATGATTTTCTTGGTTCTAGACATCAGATTGCACGTGGTTGTCGATTTGAGCATATTGACTTGAGGTGATTCATATCGACCTGTGTTTGGTTATTGCGGCGAAGTTTTGTGGAGGTATGACCCTTTCGGTTTAGATTCGTGTGTTCTGGTTCAACGACGTGTAATGGGTTCTCACCATGGTGTTGTGGTGGTACTGGTGAGCTTGTGGTACAGCTCTCTCATTTGAGTCATTCTCCTGATTTGAGTATGTTCGGATTGTTGTTTATTGGTGCGCGAATTTGCACGAGTTGTGGATTTAGATGGTAGTGATGTATCATATCACCAGATAATTTGTGTTGGATTATATGAGACAATTGGGATCTATAATGAATACAAATGGATTCGTTTTAAACGTGTTGGAAGGATAATATTGATGTTCAGCTCAGCCAAAGGAGAAGTGGCTTCATGAATGGTTGATCTGAGGAATGGCTATGGCTTTCTACGCGCTTCATTTATCATTTGAAATATTTAGAAGTGTTGGTATGAGGCCTTATTTGATAAAAGACTTATTATCGAAATTCAAATATTTTGAGCAACTACTTTGATTAGAAGTTATCGCTGCAAGTGTTTAAGTTATGCGGTGTGTCATGTAATTTCACCTGAGGTTTCAGAGTATAGATGTGAGATTCTGATCTTGTAGATGGCTTCATAAGTAGAAACGTGGTTCTAAGGTTTATGGCTATGTTGGATTGTGAAATTTCAGTTACATTATTTTATCAGACCTATATGAGATAGGGTGACGCAGAATCACCCCCCGGTATGTGCATGGTAAGGTTACACAGCGATTTGGTGGTTTTTCGGAACAACTCTGGGCATATTTGAGGATGAATGTATGTTTTAGTGGGGGAGGATGTCACCACCCGACCGGTCGTTTTGAGATTTTACACTTTGCTCGCCAGTTCTCGGGCATGAATAGCCCCTTGTGATGTATTATGACTTATCTAAATCATTGGTTAGCTCCGTTAGGTTACTTTGGACTAGGAGCGCGATCAGAATGTATTTTGGAGGTCCGTGGAAGGTTTAGGCTCTAATTGGCGAAATTGGGATTTTGGCATATTCCAGTTCATAGATGAGATATTCATAAATGGGTTGGGATGGAATTTATAAAATTGGAGTATGTCTGTTGTGTCATTTGTGACATGTGTGCAAAATTTTAGGTCATTCGGACAAAGTTTGATATACTTTTTGATCGAAAGCGGAATTTGGAAATTTGTGGATTTCTTAGGGTTGAATCTGGTGTGATTTTGGTGTTTTGATGTTGTTTTAAGCGTTGAGAAGGTTGGACCATGTTAGAATGAGGTTATGGTATATGTTTTCATTTTTGATTGAGGTCCCGAGGGGCCTCGGGTGAGTTTCAGGTGGTTAACGGATCAATTTTTGGACTTTGGACTTGGCAGTTTTGCTGGATTTTTGTTGCAGAGATTTTCATCACGTTCATGTAGGGTGCATCGCGTTAGCGAAGGGTGTTTTTATGTCATGATGATTTTGTTATACATGTTCGTAGGAGAGAGGACACGAACGTGAAGGTGAAGGAAACCTGTGTATCGCGGACGAGTGATTGGGGTCGCGTTCGCGAGGAAGAGTGAGGTTGTTGGGAACCTCAGGCCCTTCAGCTATGCGTTCGCGAGATTGTTAACGCATTCGCGAAAGACTTGAAAAGCGAAGCATCGTTTTCGCGTGATAGCGTTCGCGTTCGTGAAGGGAAATGTGGAGATGCAGTATGATTTGTGCTACGTGAACGTGAGAGTGAGGCCGCATTCACGAAGAAGGAAAACCTGGGCAGTCAGTTTATATTTTTAAAATCGAGGGTTTGGTCGATATTTTCAAAATTTCCATTAGAGAGATTGGGAGAAGGTGAACTTTCAGTAGATTATCAGTGGAGCTATTGGGGTAAGTATTCTTCACTCATATTTGGTTTAATTCCATGATTTTAGTCTTGAATTTCATCATTCAATTTGAGAAATTAGAGCGGAAATTGGGGAAAAATGGATGGAAAGTCTGAGGATTCATTTGGGGATTTGAATGGGCATTTGACGTCCGATTTGGATGTTCTTGGTATGTATGAGCTCATGAGAGTGTAAGGATTATAGTTTTGTGATTTTTATCTGAATCCAAGACGCGGTCCCCAGGGCTCGATTTGGCCAATTTTGGAATTTTTTGTGTAAATTGGATATTTTCGAATGGGCTTTGTTCCCTTAGCATATTTTGATGGTTATGTACTGATTTTGATTAGATTCGAGGAAATTGGAGGCCGATTCGAGAGGGAAAGGTGCCGTGGGCTAGAGTTTTAGCTTGGCTTGATGTAAGTAACGCTTCCAACCTTAGAACTGTGGATTCGAAACCCTAAATGATGTGTTCTATGATTGTTATGAAGGTGATGCTGTGCCAAGTGACTGGCGTACGAGCGTGTACTGTGATAAGTGCGGCTTGGATCTTTCCAAAGTGTCGCTTAGTGGTTAATTATTATCAATATCTGTGTTGTGATTATATGAACTAGCTATTGAGCTGCAAATCATGTTAATTGTCATGTTAAGGCTTCATGCAAACACTGTTGAGACCCGAGAGGTCATTTCTTTCTATCATGCTATTAGAATCATGTTTATTTTATACTCAGTCATGTTCATGCATATTATATCATGCCTCACTCTCGTTTGTTGCTATTTGACATATCATATCATTGTTTAGGCCTATATTTTGACATCTTAGTCCATGTGTATGAGATTGGAGAGTAGTGACTGAGTGAGGCCAAGAGCCGAGTATTGATTGATAGTATGGGATTGGGCTGCATGCCACAACAATGATATTGATCATTATTTCGTTGGCATTGATATTAGCGCTTGGGTTCTGAGAATCCCCTCTGGAGCCTTTACACCTCTAGTAAGTGCAGTAGATGATTATATTGAAGGTTGGATTTCCCTGGACTTTGATTTGTTCGAAGTACTATACCGGTAGATGGATCTTTTCCGTGACGTTGGATTGACCCGTGTCCTCGGTACTCAATAACTACGGTCAGTGACATATATTCCCAAATGGGTCTTCCCTAGGCCGGATGGCCATATACAGTGTTGAGTGGTTAAGCACTTGTGAGTAGAGATTGTGGAGACATTGATCATGCTAGCTGTTCATTCGTACATATATGTAATATCCGAGTATTGAACTCTTTACTGATCAGTTGTTTCTACTACTATTGAGTATTATTAGAACTTTAAGCATGTCTGCATTTCTGTTCCATTTACTGTTAAATTTTCTGTTGAGGTTTGGTCTGTCACTACCTGCCAGTCAGCAAGTTGGACTTGTTACTTATTGAGTTGGTGTACTTACGTTACCCCCTGCACCTTGTGTGCAAATCCAGGTATCTCGGGGCACAGTAGCGGCTGCTGAGTATATTGTGCGGACTTTCACTTGGAGATTGAGAGGTATTTGCTTGGCGACTGCAGTTCCGCCTTCTCCTTCCCTATCTTCCTCTACTTTTACTTATTTGATGTATTCAGTCTATTCTGGACTTGTATTTTTCAGACAGTTGTATTAGTTTGCTCGTGACTAGTGACACCCAAGGTAGGTAATTATGTTTCATTCCTCTGTTTTAGATATTTCTATTATTAATGTTAAATTCCGTATTGAAAATTGACGTTTTCCATAAGTAAATAACTATATAAAAATGGGAAAAGGAAGTAAGTGGCTGGCCTAGTTCCACAATAGGTGCCTTCATGACTGGATCGGATTTTGGGTCGTGACACATTCCATGTGAGGTCTATACCAACCATCGGAGTCTCCTATATCTATTCAAGCAAAATGATCTTAACTTGACGCAACAGAGATGGTTAGAGTTATTGAAAAACTATGATATTATAATATTGTATCATCTAAGGAAGGCCAATATAGTGGCTGATGCCTTGAGTAGGAAAGCGGAGAGCATGGGTAGCTTGGCATTCTTATCGGCAGTGGAGAGATCATTTGCCATGGATTTTTGGGCCTTTTCTAACAAATTCATAAGGTTGGATATTTCATTGCCTAGTAGGCTCTTTCCTTTGTTGTGGCACAGTCATCTTAGTTAGAGAGCAACATGGCTCACCATATTGATGAACCTTACTTGCTGGTGTTGAAAGACACGGTGCATTGGGGTGGTGCCAAGGAGGTTGTGATTGGAGATTATGGTGTTATGCAGCTTCAGGCCCATATTTATGTTACAATATTGATGGGTCGAGAGAGCTTCTCCTTGAGGAGGCTAATAGTTCACGATATTCCATTCACCCATGTAACTATCCGACTATTTTTTTGAGCTTTAACATTCTGTTTAGTAGTTTCAGGTCTTGAGTAGCTTCATACTCTTTATTATTACTTTCGTGTATAGTCAGATTCGATTTTTGGATGTTTTGGGATTGATTTGGATGAATTATTCTCATTTTAGGAGCTTAAGTTAAAAAGCTTATCGAGGTTTGACTTTTGTGAAAATGACCCTAAATGGTGTTTTGATGGCTCTGATAGGTTCATATAGTTATTTTGGACCTGGGCGCATGCTTGAAATTGAAAAATTCTTCACACTCAAAGCACTGTTGTTGTGTACCCATGATGCGCTTGCTTCATATTTTTGTGCAGATCCAAGAACCTTAGAGCGTGTCAGTCGTTAGTAGCTAATTGTGAGTGATTGTGGAGACTTCAATGTATACCTGAAATCTCTTTCACTAGCCTCGAAGTCACATTCTGTTGTTTTTCTTTACCGCTGTTACTCTCTATTTTAGAACAATTTGTACTTGGAGATCTTCTAGTGAACTCAGTAGAGCTTATAACTTATACTATCGATTTTGGTATTTTTGGTACATCTATTGATGGTTGTTGGCTATGTATAGCAAATAATAGTTCATTCTTAATGTCTTGTTGGTGTAAATCTGTTAGTAACTCTATATGTAGCCGGCTTACCTAGTTATAGAGACTAGGTACTATCACGACTCCTAAGGGGGGATTTTTGGTCGTGACAACCCAGGTATCATGAAAATGTACCGTGACTTGAAGCATTATTATTGATGGGAAACAATGAAGAAACACATTGTTAGATATGTCTCTCGGTGTTTGGATACAACAGGTGAAGTATGAATATCAGAAACTAGGTGGGTGGACTCAAAAGTTAGTAATACTAGAGTGGAAGTGGGAGTGCATCACTATGGACTTTGCAGTATGCTTACCACAGACCTTGATGAAGTAATATATTGTTTTGATATTGTGGACCAATTGACTAAGTCCGTGTATTTTATTCCAGTGATGACTTCCTACTCTTCAGAGCAGTTGGCTTAAATTAACATCTTAGAGATTATCCACCTGCACGATGTGACTATCTCTATTATTTAAGACTGTGGCATGCAATTTACTTTATACTTTTGGAGGCTGTGAAGCGTGAGTTGGGAATGCGAGTTGAGTTGAGTACCGCTTAGACAGACGGGCAATTCGTGCAGAGCATTTATATTTTTGAGATGTTGAGGCATGCTCCATTGATTTCTAGTATCAGTGGGACCACTTTCTATCTTTCGTTTTTTCCTACTAAAAAAGCTGTCAATCAAGTATCTAGATGGATCCATTCGAGGGCTTATATGGGATGCGATATCGTTCTTCGGTTGCTTGGTTTGGTCCGGTGAAACTATATTGTTGGGAACAAACTTATTTGTGATGCTTTGGAAAAGGTTAAAGTGATTCACGACCGACGTCGTACAACACAGTCCAGGCAAAAAAGTTATGCTAATAGGAATGTTCGAGATGTGGCTAACATTGAGGGTGAGAAGGTTCTCTTCCAGTACTGACTATGAAAGTGGTGGTGCGATTTGGGAAGAAGGGCAAATTGAGCCCGAGGTTTATTGGTCCATTTGAGAATTGAGATAGTTGGGGAGGTGCTTATCGGCTTGTATTGACTCCTAGCCTAGCAGGGGTACATCTGATATTTCACGTTTCCATGCTTCAGAAGAATCATGAGGATAAGTCACGTGTTTTGGACCTCAGCATGGTGCAACTTGATGAGAATCTGACTTATGAGGAAGAGTCAGTGGCTATTCTAGACTGGAAGGTTCAGAAATTGAGATATGAGGATATTCCTTCTGTGAAGGTGCGTTTGAGAGGTGAGTCGATTGAGTAGGCTATTTGAGAGTCCAAGTCCAACATGAGGAGTAGATAACTGCACCTTTTTAGGAGTCCAAATATATTTCTATTTTCGTTCATGGACGAATATTTCTTTTTGAGGTAGTGAATATAATGACCCAACAAATCATTTTGAGAATAGGCTTCTCTTTTTTTTGAGACCTTTCGTCGATCAATTTGCTGATTTATGACTTTTGTGCGTAGTCCGTGTCAACTATTGAAAATTTTATATGTGAATTTTGATCACGCCCAACTCTAGTCCTAAAAAGGATAAGCGGTCGTTGCAAATATAATCCGGTCTAAAAGTCCGGAGTCGAATCCCACAGAGAACTAAGGCTTAGTTGTATTTGTTTAATATCACTAAGACGACAAGATTGAAAATAAATAAACAGCAGAAAACTAACTATTCTTGAATTGTAAACAATTTGAATAAAGTTCTAAGGTAATGGTTTCCCCCGTTGTTGATTTCCTTGGTTGTATATTTCTTATAGCTGTGACTTAGTTGCCTCTATCAATCATGAACTCTCCAGCTACCATAAATCTCTCTCAAGCAATTATGATAATTTACTAGACGCACTCTCTCAAGCTACGTAAGCTAGATTCACATTACAGTTCACTTAGATTGCACCCGAGGTATCGTTATCTCTAATCAAACCTCTAAACCCTCGGTTATGACTCTCGTCTATACTCCGAGAGTGATGTTGTTCAAACAACTACTTAAATATGCACTCTCTCTCAAGAAGATACATAATAAATAGGAACGGCTAATTGAGGATCCTTTCAATTAACCAGAATCAAAACGTAGTTGAACAAATAGAGATAAACGACAAATTCAAAACTATATTAATATAACAACCAAATCATCCCCAACGGGTTTCACCAAAATCCTAGAAAACGAATTACCTATTCATAATAGTATGTAAAACTATAATACTAAAAATCATAACCAACAATAAAAAAAAATAGGAAGAGGAAGGAAAAATTTGTTGAAGAATTCGCCGCCTTGCGCTTAATGTGTTCTTGCCTCCTTAGGTCTAATTTGTGTAAAAAATATGTCTCCTCTCAAAAATAATGTTTTCCCATGTATATATACCAATTAGGATCGGGCCCAAATAATTATACCTTCTCCTACGCGAAAAAGGACAATATTTCACGCTTGGACTGCCGCGGCCGCGGTGGACCACGCCCAACCGTGGAAGGCACTGCCTCAAACCGCGGCGCGGACCACGGTGCCAACCGCGGTGCACTTTCTACTGTAGTTTTCACCCTGTTTCGCTTGGAATTTGGAAAAACGTAAAACATGAAAGTTGTAGCTCTTTGAGTTAGCTTTCCAACCATATATTATAGAGTCCAAATTGAGGTCAGAGAAAAACATTATGTCTATGTTACTAGACAGTGCGCAATATGCCTCCTCGAGTCTTCGTTCGTACTTAATTATCAAATTTTACCCCCGAACACGATCCCGGCTTAATTTCTTGAGCATTACTCAGATTTCAAAGCTTCAAATCACTTAAATTCATTCCATAACATCTATATAGCTCGGAATCACACCTACAAGGCATAAAACACACAATTAGTGCAAAACACTAGCTATTAAAGCACAACCTCAACTAAAGTGATGTAAATTAGAGCGTAATAATCGACTAAAATACGTTATTATATCCTATCATCAAATTTTTAAAGAAAATAGTTTTGACATTAAAAATAGCTAGAGTTGACCATGGTCAACGTTTTTGGTAAGCGGCCTCAGATAGGTATTTTAACAATTTCGGTAGGTTCATTTAATGATTTTAGACTTGTACGCATGTTTGATTGCTGTCCGGTGACCCAAAGTCGTTTCGGCGATTTATGTGGAATGTAGGAAAAAATTAGATTTAAACCTGAAAATATTAAATTTTAATTATCGATTCTTTAATTTTGATGTAAATTTGATGATTTGAGCTAACAAGAGAGTTCATTTGATATTATTACACTTGTGTGAATATCCGTATTAGAGCCTGAGGATCTTGAATGAGTTTTGTATGCATTTAAGATGGTTTTGGCAAAACTGAGAAACAATTGGTGTTCTTGGCCTACAAGTCTCACATTTTCGATGAATTGTACACAAATACAAGCTTCTCTTTTGCGATTTTAGGCTCGCATTTGCGATGTTGGGTAAGGACAAGTAATCCTCGCAATTGCGAAGCAGTGGTCTCTTTTGCATGCTCGTGGGCATCGCATTTGCGACACCAGGTTGGGTTGGACAACTTGCATATGCGAAGCTTTGTTCGCTTTTGCGAGCGATGGAAACTTTGGAAATGCAAAGATTTATTAACATTTGAGATATCAAAAGGGCTCAAGAATTTATCACATATGCGATCAGTGGCTCGCATTTGCAAACATCGCAGTTGAGAATAAGATTTCACAATTGCAATATCTGCAACTGGGTAAAACAAGGAAACGAGACTTAGCTCATATTAAACCATTTTGAGGCCTAGAATCTATAGGGTAAGGTGTCATCACGACATGGTGTGATTTTTGGGTCGTGACAATTTGATACAGAGTATAGGTATAATATAGTAGAAAATTACTAAATTCTTAATAAATATTAACTATAAATCCTCCTTCTAAAAAATACCATATGCTCGCACTAAACATCTCTAAGGTTAGAATTAATACAATTTAAATTCTACGTTCATTTGTTGATAACCGGCTAAAAGTTTATATAATATGATTATAATTGCCTCACATGTTAGTATAATAATAGTGATATTTAGAATGCATTGTGATATTTTGAGCCTAATTTTGTTGTTTACTACTGTAGGATTGATTTGAAGACGAATGGAGGAATAATGGTTCAGTGCCATAGTCAATGCCGTGCACCAATTGTAGCACAAAATTTCAGTGCCGTAGCTAGTGCCCATCACCAGTAATAGCACCGAATTTCAATGCAATAATCAGTGCGGCACGCCCATGATGTTTTGGAGGTCAACTTTTCCCTGTTTTCTTGGAGTTGGTTAAAAACATCTAGGACTTTTTCCACACATATAAATAGTTTTTAAACACACTTTTTGAGGGGAATTCGACGCTACCAACAGAAAAATGCTGCCAGAGCAATTTAGGAGCAAAAAATCATATAGTTTTTCTTTCTTTCTTGTACCACTTGTAGATTTATGCTCTCAAACATTCTTATGAAGATTAGCATGACTATGAGTGTCTAGTTCTTCTCGTTCTGGGATTATGGTGCTACATGAATACTGATGCTGAATTTTAAATTAATAATTTTTATTTTGAATATTGGTTTATTTCTTTAATCATGTTATAATTATTTTACGGCGTATCTAATAGCGAAAAACATTCTACGAATATAGGGTTAAACTCGAAAGTGAGAACTCTAGATTGCATATAGGATTAAATAGAGCAATTTCTTGAACCTAGGCATTAGGGAACCGATTTTCAATTAGGATAGGCATATACCTAATGTCTTTCTCGATTGAAAATAAGAAATTTTAAATACGTTCTTGTTAGTCTTAATTACATAGACATATAGGCATTAAGTTAACATGAATAGGTGAGTAAGAACTCGAATATATTCTTACGAGCAATATTAATCTTGTCAATCAACAAACGAGATCAACCAATTAGTCAATTTAATCAAAGAAAACAACAAGATTGTTAGCTAGCCTATAACACAGGAAAATCTTGTCCAATTATTTTTTATTTGTGTACGTGTTTCATTCGATCTCAAGTTTAATTTATTACTTGATTGTAACTACCCAACCGTTCGTTTTGAGTATTTGCATTTCATTCAGCTGTTTGAAGTGTTCAGTAGCTTCATGTCACAATCCGGATTTTCCACTGTCAGGATCGTGATGGCGCCTACTCGTGAAAGCTAGGCAAGCCAACTGATACATTCTAACACATTGATTATTAGCCCAAACAGAGACAAATAGTTGCTAAAACTAAGCAGATATAAAGTGAGGAAGTGTTTATATATTCAAATACTTCAATACATGTCTACCCCGATGACCGAGTATCATAATTCCACGAACATCTACCACTTTCTACAAATGCTGGTTTAGAAAGAATAGTACAATTGTTCTCGAAATGAAAAGAGATAGTATATCTAAAACATAAGGAAGGAAACTCCGGAGCCTGCGAACGCCGGTAGATCTACCTCGGGCCTCCTATGGACTGAAGGAAGCAACCCACGATCTACTCATGGGGTCCAGCACTGAAATCTACACCGAAAGTACAGAGTGCAGTTTCAGTACAACCAACCCATGTACTAGTAAGAGCCTAGCCTAACCTCAGCGAAGTAGTGACGAGGCCAGGACACGACAACCATATAAACCTGTTCAGTTAAATCATATACACATAGAATGATAATAACAGAAAATGACAGATAACGATTGGAAGGGGAACATGCTACGTGGAATATAAAATTCTAACAGTAATTCAGTGGATAAGCATAAAGAACACCATTGGTTAACGTGATAATGGTAATAACAATTAAATTTGTTGATGGGACTCTAAACATACGTGATCTATTTTTATGCTAGTTGCTAAGCAGTTGATGCTAGATGTATGACGTTAAATGATGAAATGCGAGCTAAAATGGAGCTATAATCAAATCGGGGGGTTTAGCTATTCGGGCCTCGGACTGACCGATGAGGGGTCTCGAGGTTGATGCTCGGGCTCGAGCTATCGGGGATAACCATGGAAGGGATAACAGTTAAAATATAGTTAATGGAGGCTCTTTATGGCCAATAACAAGAAATAAACGAAGAACAAGTATGGAAGTAATAAATAGTAGTGGTAATCTCGAGTGACTAAGTCAGAGAGAAAAGAGAGAGAGAGTAGTTATTTATCTTATGTAGAATAGTTAGAGAAACATCAGAGAGATAACAAAAAGATAGGGATCCCCTTTATATAGGAGGGTAGTTCTAACATAGTACAAAATGCATTAATTATAAAGTTAGAGGGATGGGACAACTAGATGTGATACCCTAATAGAGGTTCTGGCAGGCCGACTTTGTCAGATTTAGCCGCGTGCCTTTGTGAACTCCGCATTCTTTATCTGGCCTTGATCGATTTTCCTTTTAGGCCGGGTTTGGACGAGCTTCGAGGGAGAGAACTTGATCGCAGCTTCGTGTCCTCGAGGCCTCGAGATGTTCTTCCAAAATGATCCAACAGCAAGAAATTGGACCCTCCGATTTTGCTACATACAGATAGTCTCTGCATTTCCTAGAACAAAGCATTAGGAAATGATTCTGATGCCCGATTCTTTGGGCTTCCCGTGATGATGTTGTACTGATTATGCAGCATGTGACATAAGCCTTTTATGACAACAGAGAACGTTTTTCCATCTCGCTTTCTAGGACCGTTCAAAGTATTGAAATTTTTTTATTCTCCAAAGCCATAATGTTGCTACCGATTAACTCCCAAGGACGCATTAAATGTGCATGCCGTTGCATTTTCCAAGGATGATAATGGCATCGTCGGTTATGCTGCGTGCTTTCCTACAAATAGGAGTTTTCTAGGATAAACCTTTCATCCAAATATCTTTCTATTTTCCCACATCTTCTTCCCTTTTCATTCTTCTACATCGCTTACTATGACTGAGGACCATGGCCTTGTGATGGCCTGGCCCTACGTATATCGGTCGTGCCATCATTTACCCCCTAAAATTCTATTAGATGGGTGAGGTTTTGATGTTTCATTCTTATTGTTATTGTTGTTGTTGTTATCGCTCCAAGGGGATGATACGGGGGCAGCCAACTTCTTTCGATCTAGAGGGACGTTCGGATTATATACCGCTGCTCATGAGAGTGCTCAGATTATACTTCATTCCTCACCCTCTCGACCCGGCATGGTGCATTACACCCCTTTTGGATTCCTTGGGGCGTGGAAGCTGTAAGGCCCCGTAAATATTATTTTTTTGGTCTCAAAACTTAGTAACTCATGGTGTCGACTCTGAATATATGTTAGGAATGGGTAGAATTATCCGACGCATGATTTGGAGCTTGCGGCAGTTGTGTTTTCTTTGAAAATATGGCGGCTTTATCTTTATGGGGTCCATGTGGAAGTGTTCTCAGACCACAAGAGTCTCCAGTATTTGTTCAAGCAGAAGGAACTGAATTTAAGGCAGCGACGGTGGTTAGAATTGATCAAGGATTATGATATGAACATTTTGTACCATCCAGGGAAGGCAAACATTGTGGCCGACGCTCTCAGTCAGAAATCTATGGGTAGTTTGGCTCATTTGGGAGTGGATCGCAAGCCCTTGGCATGGGAGATTTATCAACTGGCCAGTTTAGGAGTTTTCTTATCGACATCAGACGAGGGGAATGTTGTGGTGCATAATAGAG